>VWZN01011505.1:92539-115094 GCA_013396955.1 Regulus satrapa | reverse complement strand
CAACCTCCCGTCAGCCAGGAGGCTGCTCTGGATCTCCCAAATCCTGAAGGAAGGATAGTAAAAAAAAAAGTGAACCATGACAAGAAATCTCAGAGTGGCTCTGTCTTTGCCTCCGTCTCTACAGACAGCTCACACTTGTGTTCTTTGGAGCATTTCACCCAGAAAATGGCCTTGGGGAAAGATCAGTGTGACCTGGGTGTGCATAAAATCATGGCCTCAAACAGAACCTAAAAATACAATAGAAAGTAGGAGGGAAATAAAAACTTGTTAGCATGGCCTCTGTGATTTCTTAGTGTTGGAATGCACGAGGCAGAAACCTCTCTGAGTTCCACAGAAAGAGAAAATTATGCAGATATTGAATGGAAGTCTTTAGAAGAATTAATATCCATCATGAAGCAGAGATATAAGTACAAGTTCTAGTTATAGCTTTAAGTAAATGAGTAAGAATATACCCTAAGTGCCTTGGAAAAATAAAAACCTCTGAAACTTTAGCAAGCCCTGAGGCCCAGTACTGGGGCCTGGCTGCAAGACATAACAAAACCATAGTAAGGACATTGTTTGCATTTGTAGGAAAAAAACAGATAAAGCTGTTTATGTGAATAAGACACAGTTATTTGTGAAGAATACTGTTTGCATCTCAAGATAGAACAGGCAGAATTATACAAGTGAATAGATTTTTTAAAAAGCATAAATACCTGTAAGAACTGACACTGCTTTTTTGTATATTGGAATTGAACTGTGATAATTCTTATAAATGCATGTTCTATTTATTGCTGGCTTTTCGCAAGCATTAATGTTAGGTGTATAATGTTAGAATGGCTTTGCTGTGCAGTTGTTGTTTCTGCTGTTAAAGTTGGTGTGCTTGAACTGGGGTAGCCCCCAGTGAGCAGAGGAGGGGACCCTGCTGCTGGCACCCCAATTATCAACACTCAGGGCCTGGGGAAGGCGCAGGCAAAGCCAAAGGGAAGTGATCAGGAGAGAAATGAAAAGCTGCAAGGCAAGCAAGAGGCAGGCTGTAAAGAGGCAGAGGCAAGGAGTGGCCATGCTGAACAGCTGCTGAAGATGCATGAAGGGCGATGAATATCCAGCAGGCTGATGGGCAGAGAAAGTGTTTAAAGGGCGTTCCCTGGACAGGGGTGTGCTCTTGGCAGAAAGCCAAGCACCCGCCCGGGTTAACCCTCGCTTTGTCTCCTGTTTTTATTAAAACCTGTTTCAATTTAGCACGGAAATTAAAGCTCGTTTTGCACAACAGCTGTAGAGGGAATGCTTAGAATCATGGTTTTAGTTGATTGGTCAATGTATGAATAAAATCCCCTGTGTCGGGGTGAGAGGGATGAATGGAGGGAGAAGAGCGGGCTGGAGCTGAGGAGGAGGATGAAGAGGAAGAAGATTACAGGCAACAGAGAAAGAAGAACAGAGCTGCCTGAGGGCTCCTGCCAAGCGAGACCCCTCCCAGGAGCTGCTCTCAGGATCTCTGCCCCACGGGACCCAATGCCAGAGACTTTTAACATGGGCTTTAACACCTCAGAGCTCTGCCTTCAGACTGACGCCTCACTACAACAAACAGCCTTACAGCAAACAGCAGCTGCCTCTGCCTCTTTGGAGATCTCAACCCATTCTAAGCCTCGACATCTTCCTTTAGATTTCATTTCGAATTTGTCACACTGAAGAGGAATATTGGCAAACGCCACCACATCTTTCTTCCTCCCTGGGGCTGTTGGCTGATAGATCTTCCCGGAGTGATCGCTGTGAATATTTTAATTTGCTGCTCAGCAGACTGAGATGCTGTTACCCCAGGAAACTGTGCACTATTAACACTTTCGATTGGGTGAACAATGAATAAAGACTTTCAGCCTGGGATGAGAGGTGTTCAGATAGTCTGGATCTAGATAACAGAAAAAAGAATTTGCATGTAAATGTCTTGTACTGGAAAGCTTAAAATTCAAATCCTGCACTTCATCCTGGAGGAACTGAAGGGAATTTTTCCTTTCCAGACTTCTCCAGCTTTTTTTATTGAGGCAGGCGAGTGCTTTCTCTCTCTATTCTCCCATGTAAGAGCTTGTTTCTTGCATTGGATTAGTAGAATCCTCAGATTTCATATCCAGTTTTCTCTGACTCCTACTGAAATAATCGAATCTTTATCTCCAGAAGAAGCAATTTTGCTGCTGCACTGGATTATTTGTCCCTGGTATATTGTGCTAAGGAATGACTGGATTTTTTTTAAGCTTCCCATAACTAAGGCTGGCATGCCTCTCTATTTTTTTTTTTTTAAATTTATTTTTTAAAAGTTTGTTTAAAGAATAATTCTGGGTTTTCTTTTTTTCTCCATAGTCTATCTCACAAGTTTGCAAGAGGCACAAGATTTTCTGCCAAGGCAGCTCCTCTGTGTGGGCAAGGAAATGCCGATCCACAAGGAAATGAGGGTCAGAAAGGAACTTGTAATCTTGGATTTCAGCTTATTTACACTTCACTGGTGCTCCTGAGAAACGCCAGTGGGATTGGTGCTCGCTCCACGTGGCTGCATCCTGAATTTACTGTGAAACAAGGAATTGTCCTTTCCTGATGGAAGCAGGCTGGTTGGAGGCCACTGGGATAATTAGAATGTGAAATAATCCTGTGGGGTGATGGAAGAGAGAGGACAGGGATCTTTCCTGTTGGATAAAAGGAATCTCTGTCACTCCAGCTGAGTCCATTTGCACACCAGACATGAGAGAATTTGGTGTCGACACCTTGAACCCCTTGGGAATTGGGCAGGGTTTGGTTTCCAGGTCTAAAATCCCCTTTATTTGTCCAGCATTCTAGCATTTTATCCGTCCTTAATTCTCCCTGCAGCAATGGAAGGAAGCCACAGCGCAAAAAAAAAAAAAAAAAAAAAAAAAAAAAAAAAAAAAAAAAAAAAAAGGTGATTTTGGGGTTTTAAGCAGAGATTTTATTCCATTCCAAAGGAATAAAATAAAACGACTGGTGGCCTATTAGGTCTATTTTAGGCCCTGGCTGGACACATCTCTCCAATGAATTGCAAAAAGCTAAAAGTTCATGACCAGGCAGTTAAAGGGAGGTCTCAGGAATTCAGCTGAGCCCCATTTCTGCCTCTGATGGGGCTCCCCAGGTGACACACACAAAGTCACTTTGCTCTAAAATCCAAAAAAGATTCCCCCTCTGGAGGAGCAGCAGCAGCAGATCTGGATGGAATAGGAAGAAGTTTGATGGGAATATCTGTGTTGGATAACCCTGCAGGGGCTCTCAGGGGGTGGGGAAGTGCAGGCTTGGAGGGGAGATGGGGTAAAGCAGCCTTGGGTAGGCTGGGTGTGCTCAAGGCAGAAATGTGGCAAAAAAAGCTAAAAAAGCAAACAACCCAAAACAAACCCCCAAGAACAGCAGCAACAGCAAAACCAGCAAAAAACCCACACAAAATAAACAACCCCTCCCCCTCAAAAAACCCCAACCCAACGAATGAATGCCAAAAAACCAAAATCAACCAACAAAAAACCCCCAAACAAACCACAAAAAAAACCCCAACCCTCCCCCAAAACCCAAACCTCACAAAAACCCAAACACTCCCCCAAAAACAAAAAAATAAAAATAAAAAAAATCCTCAAACAAAATCCCTTCAAAAACCCCAACACGACCAAAAATCAGGCAAGATTCTTTCTTCAGCCAACACTGGATTTCCATGGGGAAACCAAACCAAAGAAACCTCGTTAAAGGAGTTTTTGTCTCAACCCCATTTCCACATTTGGAGTGGGCTCCTTTTTTTCGATCCAGCTTTCTGGAAGCTGCTGATTGAAAACCCGGAGCAGATGCCTTAATCTGAGTTCTGAAATATTAAAATCTTTGAGCCAAATATTTCATTCGATGTTCAGAATTGTATTTAATTTGTTACATGTTTTTTTCTCCTTTTCTCAGCTGGTGGTTATTAATGTATTTAATAGCAGAAATCATTATTATTTTTTTAATGTCTGGAGCTTGAATTTGGTTCACAGCTGCAGAGTTGCTTCTGGGCAAGCACTGGAGTGTGAGTCTCGGGTTTTCACTAAGGATTAATTTGAAAGGAAGTGTTTGGTTTTTCCCTTTATCACATGCTCTGTACATATCTGCATGTTCAAGAAGGGGTTTTAAAACTGAAATTATATAGCAGAGAGACATGAAAATGATGAACTGTTCTTATAAACCTGCAAATCCCAAATGTTCCTGCTGCTGAAGTGCTCAATCTCCCGGAGACTCTGCCAGAACCTCACTTGGAGTTGGAGCTTCTGGTTTATAAATTGGGCAAGAAAAAACCCCAAAACCCAAACCCCACATCCAAAGAAGCCTTTGGTCCCTAACTATTATTTAAAGATGAAGTCAGATTTGTGAATGTCTTTCTGGAGCAGATATTCTTCACCAACCCCATGGCAGAGACCACAAAAGTTGATTAAATTATTTTCCAGCAGTTTCAGTGACTTGATTAAAGAGCTTGGAGCAGCGGTGAGTTTATTGCTGCATTTTTCAACTTCATTGGGAGAAATGAAAGATTTTGTGGTGGGTTGAAGAATGTCTTGGTTTTCAGATGTACCGAAATCCCAATTATTTTAGAGTGGCCCTGCTCAAGCTCCAGGCACCTGATAGGATTTTTTGCCTAAGCACATCCTGAAGTTCAAGAAATTAAGAGTTCTTAATTTTTTTTTTTTTTTTTCCCTAAGCATGTTTTGGAGTTCAAGAAATGAAGAGTTCTTAACGTGTTTTTTAGTTTGTTTGGTTTTTTGTTTTGTTTTGTTTTGTTTTTCCTAAGCATGTGTGTTGGGGTTTGAGAAATAAAGATTTTTAAAAGCTTTTACCTAAGTGTGCCTCTCACAGTGTTTGAGGAACAAAGAGTTTTTGAGTCTTTTTTTTTTGCCTAAGCCTGTTTGTTAGAGTTTGAGTAATAAAGAATTTTTAAGTTTTTTTTGTTTGTTTGTTTGTTTGTTTTTGTTTTTTTTTTGTTTTTTTTGTTTTTTGTTCGTTTNTTTTAAGGTTTTATAAAAAAAAAATTTTTAAGTTTTTTTTTTTTTTGTTTTTGGGTTTTTTTTTTTTTCTGCCTAAGCGCACACCTTGGAGTTGGAAGAATAAAGAGTTTGAAGGGTTTTCTTTCCTAACACATGCCTTAGAGTTCGAAGACTGAAGAATTTTTAAGGCTTTTATTCATTTATTTTTGCATAAGCACATCTTTGAGTTCAAAGAATAAAGAGTTTTAAAAGTTTTCTGCCTAAGCACATGTGCCGGAGTTTGAAGAATAAAGAATTATAAAGGTTGTTTTTGTTTTTTGTTTTTTATTTTTTGGCCTAAGCACACCTTGGAGTTCAAGGAATAAAGAATTATTAAGGTTTTTTTGCCTAAGCACATGTCTTAAGGAATGAAGTGTTTTTAAGTCCTAAAGCATTCAGGGAGTTTTAACATTTTTAAGGTCTGGGGGTTTGGCATCTCTGTATAAGCCAGTATTATTCCTGAGGCCAGGCTGGGGAATTTTTATTCCCGAAAACCAGGGGGATTTGGAGCTCTGAAGGCAGCTGCTCTCCCCATATGCTCCTCCTCTCACATTGGAAGTTTCTCCTCACCTTATTTTGAAGAGGAGCGCTTTTACTGCTTAGCAGGAACGACGCCCTTGATATCCTGGTGATTTTTCACTCTCTTTGTTCTCTTCGCTGCTGCAAAGATCTTTTTATCGCCAAGGTTTTGTTTGTGGAAGCGCTGGGAAGAGGGGGGGATATCAGAGAGCTAAATTTGGACGCCGTGTTTGTCCGTGGGATGGAGCAGACACTAGGAATATGCTAAATGGCTCTAATAAAATCAGCCTGCAGCCCTGAGCTCTCCCCGAGGGCCTGCCCTGCTGATGGAGAGCTGGATTAATCTCCCATTTATTATTAAACACCCCAGCCCTTGAAAGAAGAAGCCTTGAGGCCTGGTGAACTTTTATCTCCCTGGTATTTATTGTTTACTGCTGCCTGCCTGTGGCTGATGCAATTTAAGATTTCTGCTTTTCTTGGCCTCGATGGCAATGACCACTGGGACGGGGGGGACAGGGCCACAGTGGAAACGTTGTGGTTCTTTTCTCTGCCTGACTTTAAAGCAAAAGTCTTCAGTTGTGGCCATTACTCTTGAAAACAACTCAGGATCTGGCTCAGGAGGGCAGCTCCTAATTCTGCCCTCCCCGATGCACAGCTGAGCAGAATCAACTTTCTGTGCACTGAGTTTCAATCTGGAGTTGCACCCGGCTCTTGTTGGCGCAGAATTTGGCACAAAGCTCTGCCTTTTCACAAAAAGAAAGGGGGGAAAAAAGAAAAGAAAAGGTAAAATTCGAGGATGAAGGGTGGGAGCTGCAGCCCTAAGTGTGCCAAATGCCAAAGGTGTGATTGAAGGTGGCACTGTTAGGGAGCAGATTTTTGTCATCCTCTTGGAAAAGTCCAGGCAGCTCAACCTGCTGGGAGATGGGTCCCCTTTTCCTCAGGTGTGTTACTTGCAACTGTTTTTATTGCATATTTATATATTGGAATTTGTTTTCTTGGAAATCTTGGAAGGCCCTCGCTGAGTTATGCAATGGGCTTGATCTTCAATGCTGAGCCCAGTTTCTCAGGAAATGGGAGAGTGAAGAGGTTCCTCAACCCTGCATGAGGTGATTCGCTTAAAAAACCTGAGTGTCAGTATTAATAGGAAGAGAAAAATCCTTTTCAGAGCCATATGGATGAAGAATATTTGGCTTGATCACCCCAAGGAGCTGAGGCTCCACCTGAATTTATGGGACCACCACATCAGGCTGGAATTTGAAAATGCAATTCCAGGTTTTTCACCATTCAGGAACAGTGTCAGAAGTTAAAAATAAATAATTGAACAATCTTATCATATCAAAAAGGGCCGTGCCAGACAGCCTGACAAGGGCTTAATTGCCTTAATATCTTTGTTTGTTCTCCTCGTGGAAGCGTTGAGGATTGCAAGGGGAGCTGATACTCGAAAAGTTTCACTGATGAGTTCAGCCACGAGTCTGCCAAGTAAAGATAGAAGCATTTACAGCATGCAAGGTTTAGATAATGGGTTTATTTCCTGGGAAAATAAACCTCAAAGCTATCACAGTCTTTTTCTGCCAAGTGTGTTTTGCCCAGCCCTGTCAGGGCATGAGGCCTTTTCTTGGGTTTTCTTTTTGCCTTCAATTACTCATCTGGGCTTTTTTTTCCCTTGTTTTAAGTGGGTAGCCTGAAGTAAACAAGAGTTCAGAGCAGCGTGCGATGGTTCACTGGAGAAATTCTGAGTATTTCTGCAAAGAGTATTGAGCTGGAGAAAACATAAATCTGTTAGAAGTATCTTTCAAATCCGTCCTGACCTCCACAACCCGAGGAAGGTTCAGTTCCTCTGCAGAAAATGGCATCTAAACCAAAACTGCTGCATGGAAAGGAGGGAGAATTAATATTTGTGTGTTCAAGTTCTCCACAGCAGAAATGTGCTTTAATTTCTCTGCTTCAGCACTCACAGGTACTGAGACAAATTTTGTCTTCTGATTTATTTGAAACGAAATTTGGTTATATGGCAAAAAATACAGAAGGAAATGGGAACAAAGCCCGGGACCTGCTTCTCTAATAGAAATGCTGGGTCTCAGAAACATATCCCATTTCTGAGGAACTCCTTTTATGTTTGTGTAGCAATTACGAGCTGACAGATTGCGAATTCCACCTTGTGATCAGCTCAACAAGCTTTTCATTTTTTGTGTTTCTGTGCAGGTGTTGAGCAGTTTAACTTGTATAATGTTGGCTAGCAAAAAAATAAGATCTGGACATTTGATTTACATATTCCACCCGTCCCTAAATCCGAAATCTTACCTTAAATTTATGGTGTAAATATCCTAGATACTAATATATATATTAGTATGTACAATATATAAAGTTTTAGGATATATGTACAGATATATATAGGGTTTATAAAGCAAAATAGAAGTTTTAGGGCCTTAGCTTTCCTTCTTCACCTTCTTCTTCCTAAGTTTAAACAATATTGTGTAATTAGATAGAAGAGTCTGGAGTGCGAGTGACAAATAGTTACTTATTAAGTTAAACGTAAAAATAATTTAACTAACATTTATTCATCAGTTAGTTTACACTTAAAAGACCTTAGAGCAAAAAACCATCATCACCATTTCTACCCCATCAACTCATAGTAGTAAAAACTCATGGCTTAAAATAAAAACTAATAAACATCTTAAATCCAAAAAGAACGTCTCTCTAACTTTAATCCCAACCCTAAAAAACCCAAAAATCCCACACGGTGTGTGCCCACTGCGAGGATGGAACTCACAACCTAAAGATTGTGAGGCTCTTAAACCTCAGGAAACCCCTTGTCTCCCCCATCCCAAACCAGAAGTTGCTCCTTTTCTCCCTGAATTTCCTCTCTTTCCCTTCTCCCTGCTCCAGTCCTCACGTTCACATTTCTGGCTGGCGGGAGGGCAGACCAATCCCGCTGCTCTCTTTCCTGCTGGAATGAACAGGTCAGATTTCCCTTGCTCCTGGGTCTCCCTGAAGAACTGGCAAGTGAAGAACGAGGCCTTTTTTTGGCTTTTCCCTCTAATTGGCAGCTGAAAAACTCAAAGCAGCTCCTGGCTGGCTGCAGCCAGTTGGAGCTGGGATAATTTAGGAGTCGTACTTGCAGCGCTGTGCTTCCAGCTGCGTTCCCTGCTTGCTCCAGGACAGAAATGAACGCGTGGCCCTAAAATAACGATGTCTGGAAAGCAAAGCGATGGGATGACTGGGAATTCTTCCGCCTGGGCAAAGGTTGGGTCCTAAGTTCTAACCCCATCCCTGCCAGTTTGTTTTCTGCCTTCATGGGATGCTGCACTTCTGCCTTGAAGGGCTGCCACTGCAACATTTGGAGATTATTTAAGTGTTAATTCTGCTCAGAGAATAAAGAATACTCTGGTTGTGTAGTAATAAGGCAGCACCGGACTGATTTTTTTACTATTTTGTTTTTCCTTTGCTAAAACCCAAATGCTTGGTTTTTTGTTAGCCTTGAGTTGAGTCTTAGCAGAAAACTCAATATTTGAGGGGAATAAGTACAAACCTGTTGAGCAGACAGACTAAATCCCGTGTCTAGGTGGGCTCAGTTAATTGTTTGAGGTTTGGGTGGTTTTTTTGGTTTTTTTTTTTTTCCCCTGTTTGTGAAACTGTTTTTCTTTTGCAGCTTATCAACATCCACATGAGTCTTTGAGGTCAAATTCCTTTCTCGGAAGCCCTGGGTTGGCTTTGTGTTGACTCCCTGCTTTGCAGAAGAGAGATTAGAGCCTGGGGGAGGTAAAACAGGGCAGAGATTTTTTTTTTTTTTTTCTCTTTTCCAAGGGAAGAGATTTAGCGAAAACAGGCAGGTGGAAACCTGATGTCCAATTTCCTACTGGCTGGGAGCACAAGAAATGTGTTTTTTGTTGCCATAACTGCATTTTTTTACCTCCAAAAGTCACCGTGTCTGCTCCTGTGGAAATCCCCATGAAACTCTGTCATCCTCGGAATATTTTAAGCTCTGCATTGACAGCTCCCTTCAAGGATGTTTTTCTGAGCTGGCAGGTGGTGCATGAAGGAGTTGGCTTCTGCAAAGGGTCAGCTTTGCTTTTTATAGAGGAGCACTCAAAGCGAGAGGGATGGAGATAGCAGAGCAAACAAGCTCGAGTGAGGGCTGTGTTTGAACAATGGCTGGATAAACCTGATAAAGTTTGGCTCCTCAGCATCATGTTTTATTCTAGTCTGGGCAGACTAAGGCAAGGCTCTGATTCAAACGTGGATTGGCAGCGTGGCTGGATGGTTCCTTGCAGAACAGAGTGAGAAGAGCTTCACACCCCCGGTCTGCCAAGGAGCCCTGGGTCTGTCCGGGGCTTTTTGCACCCAGTCCAGGCAGGGTTTCCTCAGTGAGACACCAAGGGATGGGGCTGGGTTCTGTTTATTATTAGTACTTGATGCTGGGATAGGCTTCAGAAGAAAAATTCACAGGAAGAAGTTCATTAAGCAAATTTTCTGGATTAACATCTTGAGAGAGCAGCTGGAGTGAGGTGTTTGGGCTGCCCGTTGGCTGTGTCAGTGTTCTACAATCCAGGGGTAATCACAGTGCCGTGAATCTTGGCAGGTTTCCAGCATTAAATCAGAGCAATGTGGAAATTCCACCCTCTGTGAGGTGGGACTTTCACCCTGGGAATTAGAGGAGACTCTCTTTGCCACTTGGAGGAGCTGGGGAATGTCAGATTTTCCTTTTCCTCGTTCTGCCCATGAGGATCCCAGCAGCTCCAAGGGGTCAGGCTGGGCAGGGTGAAGGACCCTGGCTCTGCTTGGGTGGCATTTACCACCCGAGACAACCTTGGGATCTCTCTGCAGAGCAAACGGGACCTCCAGCCCCGTCTGTGCCTCTGTCTGGCGGCTGGGACGTCCCTCTGTGCTGGACAAAGTCATTTTCTAGGAGATCTCTGGCTCCAGTCTGCTCCAATCCTCACAAAACGTGGCTGCACCCAGTCATGTCCCCCACAGGCATCGCAGAACAAACGCTGGACTTTGCCAATGTCTGCCTTGAAACTCTGAGAGGAAGGCCGAGGTTTGCTTTGAGAACAAACAGGAGAGGGGAAGCCCTGAATTAGACTGTCTTGCAGGGGAAGGATGCGATGGTTGGGTTTTGCTTTGTGGAAGTTTTTGCCACCTGCTGCCTCCACCATGTGCTTTATTTCCCTGGCCGTGGTGTGTTTGTGCTACAAGTTTGGTCCTCTGCGAGTGCCTTTGAGGAAATGTGCTTTTCATTTTTACAGAATAATGTGATTTATAGTTTTATACATTTTTATACAGTTTTATACAAATAATATAATTTACTTAAGGATTAATTATTTATTTCTCTATAATGCTATCTATTAAAATCGATTTTTATTTTTTAAAGTATCTGATTAGCGTGGGCCGTTGCCAGCTTGCCTGCCTAAAACCCAGCCTGTTTTCTCTGACACTGCCCACGTCAGGCTGTCCCCTGAGGGTTGGCAACCCCAGGCTGGGAGCTGGTGTTTCTGTCGGGGCTGGCAGTCTCAGGTGCTCTATTGAACTCTGGCTAAAAGCAGCACCAGGCAGCCGAACCTCAGCCCCCACAGTGGAGTTTGATTCACTGCACTTAACGAGAGCTTGGCATCCAAGTCCCTGGGGAGTGTTTTTTAAGGGAGGAATATTCGGTGCTGCCGCTGGGTTCGGGCACTGTGCGAGGGGAAGGTGCTCCCGGTGGGGAGGATCAGAGCTCTGGTGCTGGCAGCAGGGGTGCTGTGCCCCGGTGCTTTAACCCTGGAATGGACCTGGTCACCCATTAACCTCACCTGCTTCAGCACCTCTCCCCCCTCCGGGACATTTTTGCCGGGCATTTCCCAGGCGCTGCCCTGACCCCTCTGGTTCTGGGAACAAATAAACCCTCCAACTCCCCAAGAACTGTGCTCTCGCTGCAGATGGTGGGCATAGATGCTCAAAGCCTCTCTGGCACTGCCGTGAGAGGAGGAAATATAAATATTCAGACCAGTCCTCTGTACGAACCAAGTCACCTCCAGCCCTGTTTGGGGTCCAGCTGCTCCAGGCACCCCCTTTCCACAGCAGCCCCTGGTCCTGCTGACAACGAGGGCTCTCTGTACCTCCCCCCACCAGGTTTTTTTGGAGCGTTTTTCAAGGGCGGTTTGGCAGCTCTTAAAGCTCCAGCCTGCCCCATCCCACCTGCTGAGGCAGAGGCGCGGCTGCTTTGGGCGGCGCGGCGAGAGCATCCCCGGAGCTCGCAGCGACGCGGCGGAGAGAGGGTTAAGAACCTTCCCCAGGCTCCGAGCCGCCTCTGCGCGTCCTTGGCGCTGAGATGAGCTCCGGCACGGGGGGCTGTGCCGGCTGGGCCGCCTCTCGCCCCGAGCCCGCATCCCCCCGGAGCGCGCCCTCAGGGATGCGGCGCTGATCGGATGATGCGCAGCGGGTGAAGGAGCGGCAGAGGCAGGTAAGAGCCGTGCCCCCTGCTCGGGAGGCACCGCCACAACACCGGGAGCCGGCGCCGGTGCGGATAAAAGACGGAATAAAAAAGTGCAAAGCTTCGGGGAGCGTCCCCTCTGGAGGGTGCAGCGCTGTGCGGAGCTTTGGAGTTGCTGGTAAAGCTATTAACATGGACCGAGGAACAGGCTGTGATGGGCTTTGAGGAGGAGAGGAGAAATTCGGTGACTTTTGGCTTTGTTCATCCCGCAGGGTTTCAGTGTCTCGGGCAGGGATCCGAGCATTAAAATCCCCCAAGCCACGGCAAGGATGGGGTGGTCAGAAAACTCCGATATTTGTTGGACCTCCTGGATGTTCCAAACCACTCGTGCAGCTGCTCAATTTTAAAACCAAAACCTCTCGCTCTGCTCTCGTGTCTTAATTCCATGGCAGCTTTCCTCTGATTTTCTTTCCTTGAACAGCTTTTCTGTCTGTCAACAAGTATTCCTAGCTTCCTTTTGGAGGCGATTGCCTTGGAAATAGCAGCTTGAGGGGAGTTAGCAGCCTTGGGTTGGTCCAGACGTCTCGTTCGAGTTCTCAGAACAGCTTTTGCCACAAATTAGTATCAGTGGGACCACGCTTTTTACAGCCAGTTGTTTGTGTGCTTTCAGAAAGAACTCCAATATATTATATAATTCACACAAATATTGAGAGGAGGGAATCAGGAGTTGCCAAAAAATCCTTGGCTGGAGTGTGGGCTGAGCTAGCCCAGGATTTTGGCCAGGCATTGATTATTCTGTGAGCACACTCAGCTCCAAAGCACACCCAGCTAATCTCATTAACAGTGATCCTCGTCAGGAGCAGGCATTATGCCTTGAATAAAAGATGACACTGTTAATCTCGGGGTTTTAGCCGGCTGGGACTCTTCTGGATGTTTGACAGAAAACCTTTCTAAAATATTAGCGGTGTGCTGTGAATGTGTGGGGAGGGATGCAGGAATTTCATCTCCTGCTCTGCTGGGGTCTGGGTACAAATTTCGCACTAAAAGGGAAAAGCATGACTCGAGGTCTAGGAAACATTCCGGGTTTTTTTGGTGGTTTTTTTTTTTTTTTTGGTTTTTGTTTTTTTTCCTCTTTAATCTTTTCCACAGCTTCACGTCCTGTTGCTCAGAGCAATTGCGAGCATGTAAATGGAATGCAAGGACGCCAATTGGTGGCCAGAGCTTGTCTTTTATTTATGTTAAACCAAAATTCTATCTAATTTGATATCTAATCCATTTTGCTTCTGTGCATTTTTCATGAGAACACGCTAAGGCAAAGAAGGAAAAAGAAATTTAAGGTCAATATGGAGATATCAGGTGCTGTTACCATCATCTGCTTTTGACCTTTTCCATATAAGAAGCCTGAAACTATTGGGTAAATGTTAAATAAATAAGAGCTTTTTATAGAATTTCATTTATTTATGAATGACCCTGATCTGCATCTTGCTATCTCTGGATTAGATGAGCTCTGAATAGTTATGGTTTTTTCCTTTTATAACCTATATTTTGTGAATATTAACAGCAAAGCTGGAGCTGGGGCTTGGAAAACCAAAACTTTGAGCCTTGAAACTCCTGTTGCCTTTTTTCCTCCCTAAACATGGAAGCAGCAGAGTTGAATAATTCAATTTTTGGGCCTATCCTGAAATGAACGTGGTCTCAAGACCTCAGAGCACCAATTTTCTTTTGTGAGCGGGGTTGTTAAAATTCATCCGCCGGTTTCTCAGCTCCTTGCTGGGAAGGCAGAGATCAAGGGATCCCCGGCAGAGGAACATCAGGAGGGAGCACAAATGGAGCTCTTGAAGGTTCTGGGTGTGCCCAGGAGTCAGGAGGAAGTCAGGGGGAATTCTTGGCACAGAGGAAAATTATGTAGAAATGCGTGGATGTGGCAGCAGTGGGGACAGGAGCCTTGGAAGGGTGGGAAAAGTTGAATTTCTTGGGAATTTGTGGGATTTGCATGGCTCACCTTCCAAACACCACCCTGTGCTGTTGGCTTAGAGTCTTCATTCCTTTTAATTTCACAAAATAAAGAGGATTCTGATTCCTCAGTTGAGAAGCAGGAGTGTGTTTGGAGCCCTGATCGAGACCAGGATAACTAACCGGTGATTTTTAAGAAAAACGAGATATTTTGGAAAGCAGCAAACACAGGAGAGATTCCCTGATGTGTCCAAAAAATTCAGAGCCTTGAAGGAGACCCTCGGGAAGAGAAGGAAACACAGAGCAGCACCTGAGAGGGAATCATCCTGTTGTGGTTTTGTTAGGCTTTCTGCAAAACTTCCATTTATGAAAGATGAATAACTTAAATTGCCTGTGAATAATGTGGGGTTTAGGCAGTGATGTGCACATATCAGAGGGGAATTTAAGCAACGAGTTGGAGTTTGATCTGTTTTACAGAGAACTCAAAGCATTTGTTGCTCTTTAATACTGCCAGTAACTTATAAATACATTTTACTTAACATAGTTCTAATTATTTGCACTCCACTGGGGTTTTTTGGGTGTTTTCTTAGTGGATTTTTTTTTGGGGGGGTGGTGTGGGTGGGTGGGATTATTCTTTCCAAACAGACTTTCAAGCTTTTCTCTTGGACCAAAGTTGATTTATGCCATAAGGGCTGAGGTTGCCAGAGTTGCAAGTAAGGGGGAAAAAAAAATAATCTTCAGTTGGTTTGGGGATGAGCAGAAATATGAAGCAGCAAAAAGTAAAAAAAAGCACAGTAGGAAAAGAGG
Organism: Regulus satrapa; assembly: GCA_013396955.1. Taxonomy (NCBI): domain Eukaryota; kingdom Metazoa; phylum Chordata; class Aves; order Passeriformes; family Regulidae; genus Regulus; species Regulus satrapa. The sequence goes on along the minus strand of VWZN01011505.1, from coordinate 100,403 downwards.
AGGGAAAAAGCCCAGCCATCCCAAAAGGAATTGTCACATTTTCAGTGTTTTTATTTTTTGAGCCAAAAAAGGAAAATCGCTGATTTTAACAATAATATAAGTTTTAATATAAGTATAAACATGAGTTTTTGTGTTCCCCCCATCCTGCATTTTGGAGATCACCTGCCCTGTGCACCTCACCTGTCCCCAAGGGTTGTGCTGCACGAGTTTGTTCCAATTCTGCCCTGGAACCAGAGCTGCAAAGTGCAATAAACATCCACGGTAATGAGATGCAAATCAGGAGCTCGGCTGTGCTTCCATGCTCTGATAAATCTTCACTGGGGATGCAGGTGCAGAGTGAGGTGAAAAACATTCGGGTTTAGTCCTGGAGCCCCTGAAATAAATGATTTCCTCACAGGAGAGCCCAGCACAACTCGAGTGGGTCAGGAGTGCACTCACTGGGCTCACGAGGGGAATTCTCCTCCCTTTCACAGATGAACAAGTGTTTATTTGTAATTATTTGAACAGTTTGTTGGAAACTCTGGCCTTGAGTTCCAAAGCCTGGGGTGTGTCTGCTGTCTGTCCATGAACAGCAGGATCCACCCTGCTGCTAGAGGCTGAGATCTGTGCTTTAAACTTTTACTTACAGATAAAATCACTGATGAGACAGCCAAAAAGGAGAAAATAAAATCTGTCCTTTCCCCACCACAGACTCCTGCAGTGACAGGAAATGGTCATTTAGGGTCAGGCACTTGACTGTGGTACTGGTCTTGATTTTGGGGCTGCATTTAGGGTCAGGCCCTTGCTGACTGTGCAGGTGCTGATTTGGGGGTTTATTTAGGGTCAGGCCCTTGCTGACTGTGCAGGTGCTGATTTTGGGGCTCTCTGGGTGCTGAATGAAGGGAGCTGTGCCTGTGGCTGCCAGAACAGTCCTGGAGGTGCTGCAATAATAAACACAGACTGAGACAATGTTCTGTGGTTGTAGTGGGAGCCAGGCTGGTACTAGAGCTTTTCCTTTCTCCTGCTCTCCCCCAGAATTCCTAAATTTGCCTGGTTTAGGCACATTCTCTTCTCTCACTTGCAGCTAGACCAGTGACAGTCTGTAAGACCTGAACCTTAAACCTTTTTCCTTCACTTTTGGATAATCCGAGACCTCTCGCTGTGCCAACCCCATGTCTGCTTGTGGGATTTGGCTTGAAACCTCGATGGGAAACCAAACCCCACGGTGGTCCTGTATCCTGTACAGGTGCCTGCTGCTGCTCCTGTTCAGAGAATTATTCTGTGCCAGTTCCTTATCGGCCCTGGGTTTGTGGGTATTGCCCTGCTGCTGCTGTGGGGTGCTACCCTGATGTGTCTGAGGGTTCTCCTCAGGTGCTCTGCGATCCAACTCTGGAATTCCAGCCCAGGAATGGAGGTGGCGTGTCCCACGTGGTGTGTCCTGTCTGCAAACCCAGCAGAGGTGATGTGTTTTTCAGCCTATCCAGCTCCTGTGGAGGCACAGTTTTATTTCTGTTTTCAGCTTTTGCGCTGTTGCCAGCATTTCTCACACCTGCCCACGCCTTTCTGCATCCTCTTCCCTGCCTCCCCTCCTCCTCTGGGTGCTTGGCAAGACGGGCACGAAGGAATCAGGCTTTTATAGAGGCTGGTGATACCTGGCTGTCTGAACCAGGTGAAAATGGAGCGACAGTTGTAAGGGATGGAAAATGTCCTGCTTCGGGGCCTGTGGCTGCTGCTGACAAGGGCAACTCAGAGCTGGAAATCTCAGATCTGCCCCCAGGAGAGTCAGGAGGGGTAGATGGGGGTGCCCATGCCAGGTTCTGGTTTCCTGCTGGGGCGTTTGAGGCTTTTCTACCACCTACCCCCAAATGCTGACCTGTTGCCCTGAGTTTTTCCCCCACCTCTTCCTGCGCCTGCTCTCTGGGAAGGCAGAGGGGCTGCAATTTCTCTTTGGAGACCGTTGTGACCACTTCCAGCCCTTCTGCCTGCCAGGAGAAGCTGAGGATGGCGAGCAGGCCGCTGTCCCTGCCCATGGTGCCAGGCTCATCGCTGTGACACATGGCACGGTGGCCAGGGCAGCGAGCCTGGGGCTGCAGAGCCTCCTGCCTGCCCCTCGCAGCAGGGAGGGAGCCATCCGGGCCGGGAGGGAGTCCCTGCTGGGACAGGCTGCCTTGCCAAGCTCATTGCACACACAGGGGAGGAGGAGGAGGAGGATGGAGCCTGCCCTGAGCTCTGCTGAGCTGAGCAGAGCCCAGAGCTGAGGGCGCACTTTGGGGGTCTCTGCTTTTGGTAGCACGGCAAAGCCGAGGCTCAGCGTGGGCTGGAGCACTGGTGGAGAGGGAGATTTCTGCGGCTCACATTTCCATTCCTAACTAGGTCACTTGCTGTGCCCATGCCTGGCTGGCAGGCCCCCGACTGCACACAGCCACAGGTTCGCTCCATCCCCATTCTCTGCCAATGAAGAAAGAGTTTCTTTGAAGTGGCTCCTGCGAGAATCTGCAGGCGGAGGAGGGGGTCAGGAAGGAGGGACTTGGCAAAATCTATACATTCGGTTATGTGATGACACCACAGGAAAAACTCACTCCTGGAGCTGTGTGTTGCTCTTTATTACACTTTTAATTAACTCTGTGGCAGGGAAAATGGACGAATAGCCTCAAACATTAACAGATAATCTGTGTTGAAATAAAAGATTAATCAAGGAGCTGCTCTGGTGCAGTGCTGAGAGTGAAGTGGAACTGCAGAGTCCAGCTAATGACTTACTCCTTGCCTGAGGCCACAGTCCCAGGAGGGAGCACTGCTGGGTTAATATTCTTTTTGTACCCGAGTGATTAATGATCTCTCAGCTCCCAGGGTCTGCTGGCAGAGCTCTAGGAAGGGAAGGAGATGAGTGAGGAGTGTTTATTGCACCTGAAGTTCCTCAGAGCACTTCTCCACCTGCAAATATCCATGTGCAAGGCACCAACCGTGGGTTTGCATTGCGCTTTCCAGAAACTTCCCCAGCACAATTCATTATTGCAAGGGAGGGCTCAAGTTCAATTAAGTGATGGGTCTAAAAGTGGCTGCTTCTAAAAGAGGATCTGAATTTCAAGGTACACTGAGTGGGTGCTCTTCCTGTGGGTATGAATATCTATGGAAACAACTTGTTCTAATCTGTCATGTCCATTTAGAAGAGGACAATCCCCCTATTCACTTCCATGATATCATGAAGGATGTACTTGGATGGCTCCTGTCAATGCCAGAGCCTTGCACCCCAAGTTTGGATGGCATTTTCTGTGCCTGGAATGTGTCAAAGTTGTGCCCAGGTGGATTTTGTGACACAGCCTGGGCTTTGTGACAGTTTGTGTCAGGGATTGTGGCCCTGGAGCAGCGCCTGGGAGAACTGAAAGTGTGGTTTTGGGAGAGTTCAGGCTGACCTGGCACTGTGGGGTCGGAGATAAGATGCTCAGGGTTCTCATGAAGCCAAAAATAGGAGCTCTGTGCCCAGGAAATACTTCAGGCAGAAGAAGAATCAGGCTGGAGCCGTGGGTTGCTCTGAAAACTGCTTTTGTTGGATGCAGCTCACAGAGAATTAGAAACACACTCATCCAGGGTGATTCCTTCCTCATGTGCTGGGAGCCCTCAGGATTTATGGCAAACAAAATAAGAATCTCACCCAAGCTATTTTCTCTCCCCTGGCCCCTCCTTCTGCTGTTCCCTTCCTCTGCCCAGTTTAGTCCCTGTGCCCTCAGTGCCCTTCCTGTGAGCCGAGCACATCTTTCCTCACACTTGGAATTTTCTGGGTCTGCGTTTGCCTGACAGGTGCAAACCTATTTCGTGTTACCAGTTTTAGTCCTGAAACCTGAAAACCTGGGGAGGGAAATGACAGCTCTGTCAGGCCTGGGTCAGCATTGCCTTCCGGGGTGGTTCTTTGTCCTAGAACTTACGGTTCTGGTGCTTTTTTTATGCTTTCCCCCTTTTACAGGTGAGGAAATTGGTGGGAGGGAATGTTTAATTTGTGTAATTTCATGTTAAGGAGCCCAGAGTCTGCTCTCTTTGGGGTGTGTGCTCTTCTTTCTGTAGATTCTCTTGAGATTTCCCTTGTGGGGTGCTTCAGGAGCTGGCAAAAAAAGGTTAATTTAGTAATTCTTACCTGCTTTAGTGAGAGTTCTGAGATTTCACTCAAGAGGGAACAGAAATTGGATTTGCTGTAACCCCATTCTGAATCTTCAGAGCACAAATACTGGTAACTACTAAGGGCCTAACTTAACTAAAGAGCAAGAGATTAGTGGGATTAGCAGAGATAAAAATGAAAAGCTTGGTGACAGCAGCGTGCTCAAACCCCTAAGCCAAAGCAGGCAGGTTGGCCACCAGCCCTGCTGGAGAGAAGCTTCCAGGACGTGCTTTGAGGACCATGGCTGGTCTTTGATCACACTTAGGACCAGAGGACCCCGTGCTAGGAAAAGCTCTGGAAACTGGACACCTGGAAAAGTTGGGAAAGCAGGATGGAGAAAATCATCAGCTCCTTCGTCCCACCCATGTGAGTGTTTGGTGTTTGCCATGCTCGTGGTAGGACTGGTCCAGCCCTCATGAAACTCAGGGAATAATAATGGCTTCTTCCCAATTCAGTTCCACCCTTTGTGCTGGGAAGTGGTTACAGAATGATCTGTTTCAGATCACCAGGCTGGAAATTGCAAACTTTTATCTGGATACAGGTTTAACAAAATGCCTTTAATCCTTGTTTGTGTCTCAACCCACGCACCCCGCCTCCCTTCCCACCCTCCACTTCAGCTGTGTTGTGACTGAAAGAAGCATCCACATAATTGTCTTGGTTCATTTTTATTCAGTTTTTTCTTGCTTCTCTCCCTGGAGACTTCTTCAAACAACTCCATTGGCTGGGTGATGTTTTATCTCATGAGTCACCCAGCCCAGATGTATGCATATAAACTTTTTATTCTAACTTAATTTATCAATTTCTCCTTGGCTCTTCTTGATTTTTCCTTTTTTTTTTTTTTTTTTCCTTTTCTTTCTTCTGCCACTATTCTTTTCCCTTCTAATATTTAACTTTTTCTGCCTCTGGGGTGCCAAATAATTAATTAGGATTTCACACTTTGGTTTCTGAGTCTTATGGGTGGCTGGCAAGGTAAAATCAATAGGGTGGAACCAAGTGCCTCAGGCCAAGGTAATTTTTGAAGCCAAGTTCCTTGGTCCTGCCACATTTCCAGCCTGGTGGCATCTTCAGCCACTTCCTTGTCACTTTTAGCAGCAGAACTAGTTATCAATCTTTTGAGATCTTTTCCCTTGACTTTCATTTTAGTCTCTACCTTTCATTTTACAGGCCAGGGGTACCAATATGGGACATTTCTCTTTAATCTCATCTGAACTGAACATCTGCTCTTCCTGGCCTTTGCCAGGGAGAGCTTTGGGGATCTAGGCTGGATGGAGAGGGGGGAAATCAAATTATTTCATGTTGGAGCAGCCTAAGTTGAGAGAATTGCCCCCTGTGCCACAAGGAAGGGAAGGTTAAAGAAATGCCTGCTGTGTACAGAGGCTCTGGGCTACCTCGCGAGTCTGACAGAAGCTTCTGATTTTATTTTAATGGGACCTCGGAGTGCAAAGGGAGCTGGAGCTGATCTCCCTCTTGGCAAGGCTGGTCGAGAGCAGATCAAGGCCGTCCCTAAAGCTTTGGGCTCCACACTTGTGTGAGGCAGTGCTGCTCTGGCTGGGAATGCTCCAGCCTCTGCCCTGGCAGATCACCTTCCACTCCTGGATTTTGTCTGATTTTGATTCTGTGGCACCTCAGATCTGGAAATGCTCCATCCTCATCTGCACTGAGCACTGTCCCTGAGCTAAGGAGCCCTCCAGGAGCTCAGGACACTTTGTGCTCCTTTTCCAAGCACTCGGATATCTCAGGGATGATTTTATGCCCCTCTTCTAAACCCTCAGAGAGCTCAGGAGTGAGTTTGTGCTCCTTTTCCAAACCTTCTGAGAACTCAGGGGTTCTTTGTGCCCCTTGTCTAAACCATTGGAGAGCTCAGGGGTGACTTTGTGCCCCTTTTCCAACCCCCCCAGAGATCTCAGGGATGACTTTGTGCTCCTTTTCCAACCCCCCAGAGATCTCGGTGGTCTTTGTGCCCCTTTTCCAACCCCCCAGAGATCTCAGTGGTCTTTGTGCCTCTTTTCCAACCCCCCAGAGAGCTCTGGGGTCTTTGTGCCCCTTTTCCAACCCCCCAGAGAGCTCTGGGGTCTTTGTGCTCCCTTTCCAAGCCCTTCCAACCCCATGGCTGGGGTAAGCAGCTCAGGCCAGCTGGATGTTTACTATTTGTGTAGCTAAGCCTTTTATCTCCTAAGTGTCTTTGAGGAAGGGCCGGGCTCTCGAGAGAAGTTCACATTGGAAAGTGTCCGGCCCTGCCCTGACAGGAGCTCCTCGTCACAAACACGGCATTGTCCTGGTGCTGCTGACATCCCTGGGCTTGTGATGGGGGGGATGGATGGGAGAGCAGCCCATGGGAGATAAAAAACAGCTTTTTGATCTCCCTAGCAGTTTCTATGCCACAGCATTGTGGTTTTTCCAGTGGAGTGCTGGGGGACACCAAGCTGAACTCCCCACTGCTCCTCAGAAGCTCTGCTGGATCAGTGCAGCTGCTCCTGCAGTGTATTTAAAAAAAAATGTACATTAAAAATCCCGCTGGGTCCGTCCCTCACCGCCAGGCTGTGCTTTTATGTGGCAGCATCCATTCATTGTCTCCCCTGGCTGGCAATTCCCCAAACTGAGAGCCAGCCCAGCAGCCAGGTGGGTTCCTGGCACTGCTTTAAGGGGTGTGAAGAACAAAATGTGTGTGGGAGCCAGATAAGGGATGTGTGCCCTGCTTTGCTTCCTGCAGGCCTTGCAACTGAAGGCAGGAATCATTTAAAAATAGTTCTGAGTGCTGGCCTGAAGTTATCTCAGGCTTGTTGAAATGACAGGTAACAGCACACAAAGAAAATCTGGATGGGAAAGGGGAGATGGCTCAAGGTCCATTTAAACACTGAGAACTCAGTTTAAACACAGAAAGGGTTAAACTGGCACTATAAGGACAGCACAAGAAACCTTCTGGAAACTTTCAAGTGCAAACATAGACAGGGTCTGTGGGATAGTTTGGGCACGTGGGCAGGGTCTGTGGGATATTTTGGCCACGTGGGCAGGGTCTGTGGGATATTTTGGGCATGTGGGCAGGGTCCGTGGGATATTTTGGCCACGTGGGCAGGGTCTGTGGGATGTTTTGGCCATGTGGTAACTGCAATCATTGGACATACCCTATTCCAAACATTCCAGGAGCTCCTTTGCCACAAAACTGGAGAGGCTTTTGGTAAAGCTGGCGTCCTTAAGTACCATGGCCCAAATTGCAGGCCCTTGAACCCCATTCCTAGCGCAGAGCTGCTCGTTTCTGAACGTGTCTGGGTTTGTTTCTGAGGGATCCTGCAGTGGCTGCTGGAGCTGGGCTGGAGAGGCACCTGAGCTCTCTCCAAGCAGGGTTTTCTCAGCTCCCCTTGCCCCGTTGATGAGGCTTTCACGGAGGGCAGGAAGGGAAGGAGGTGAGCTCTGCTCTGCTGTCAGCTCCTCCGTGATGTTTATTGATGTCTTTGATTCCCCCTGTTAGTCAGTGAAGACCTAAATGAAATTATTCTGGGCTCCAATGATGATTTGAATGCCAGGTGTAATTATGGTGAGATGATGTGCTCACTGATGCTCTGCCCTCTCTGGGGACATCCCCTCTTCTGAAGGGTGAGTGGGAGCTGAGATTTGCTGGAGGCCAAAACCTGTAAACCCTGCTCACGAGGGAGTGGTTTTTTGTTGTTTATTGTTGGATTTTTAAGTTTGGGGTTTTTTTGTTGGGTTTTTTTTTGTTTTTTTTTGGTTTGGTTTTGTTTT
>VWZN01011505.1:42333-84867 GCA_013396955.1 Regulus satrapa | reverse complement strand
TCTCACACCCTTCTACCCAAACTCCACCCCCACAATCCCAGAGCCATCCCTCCAGTTTGGAGCCTTCTCCAGGGCCCCAGCTCAGTGCAGGGCTCTCCTGGGGGCCAGCACACAAAGCTGAGATTCTCTGTGCCCAGGGCTCCAGGAATTCTCCTGCTTTCTCCAGCAGCTTTTCCCAGGCTCTGCTGTCCCTCACATTTCCTCCCTCCCTCTTTTCTGCCCATCCTGGGTGTGCCTCCCCTCCAGCAGCAGTGTGAGTAAAGGATGTGCAGTGATGCTTGTTGATTGCAACTTGAGGGTTTGTTTGGTTTTTTTTAAAACATGGAACAACAGCAGTTTCCTTGAAGTGTTTGTGAAGGAAACCGCAATAAATGTGGAGGACTTTGCTGCTGGAGTTGGAGTGTCAGTGCTAAACAGAAAAAGAATTGCTGTGTTGTGTAGGTGAGTGTTGTAAAACACTGCTTCTTGGCCAGGGGCGTGCAGAGGAAATGATGGATGTGGTTGTGCAGATTGTAAATGCCAGTCTCCAGTAGAATTATTGGAATTATAAGGATGGCAGAGGCTTTTTCATCCCCAGAAATAAGCTCAGCAGAGAGTGCTTCTTGTCACAGATGGAATTGCTCAGGAAAATGTGAAGGGATCTCTTGCATGTGCGCTCATCTGAGCTTGTTGCTTCAATTGGCATTCCCATCTTTTAGCTCATTAGTGACTACTGGAGTGAAAGAATGGATCTTTGTCCCTTTCCATGAGATCTAGCTCAGGTTTAGTTTTATTCTGAACTTCTGCAGTTATCAACCTGGGAGAAAAATGTGATTTTCTGCATTGCTTAGAGACCTCGGGAACAGAGCTGTGCATAAATCCTGTGCTTCAGGTGGCTCTTATCAGCCCCTAGGAGCGGGTCAAACCTGAACTGGAGATATCCAAACTGTGTCCTGTGGTTGGGCAGATCGGAGTCACACCCTCTGCTGTCCCAGCTGGGAGCAGCTCCCTCTGGGATGGAGCCCGTGCTGCCTCCAGGTGTCCTGGCAGCTCTGGGCTCAGCTCCGCTGCTGGGGAAGGGGCTGGCAGGCATTGGCTGAGCCCCTGCTACCCCTCAAACAGCTCCGGTGCCTTGCCAGGGGTGCTGAGAGGGAACACTGCAGTGTTGTGCTCTAATTTCACCTCTCCTTTTGCTTTCCTTCTCTATTGATGCCCTTAGTTAAGAGTGTTTTGGATCTTTTTTTTTCTTTTTTAAACTCCTTTGAGATAAGTAATTCGTGGTTTCCTCTTCTTCTGGTCTCAATTTTTTTTTGATGTAGGTTCATTACAGAAAATGGTTTATGGAAGCACCCACGGAGAAATTATGCTCCTACCAGGCTGCCCCCAGGAAATCTCCAACCCCTGCAATAAACATCCAACCCCTGCACTTGCCTTTGGGTTTGCTGTGGGAGAAATGGGATGGAGATTCCCTTCCTCCTGCAGATTCCCCACTCCCCGGGCAGCGCTGGGTGTGTGCTCACTCCCCCAGAGAACAGCTGGATTCTCTGGAGCTGAGAATCCCAGCCCTCCACGGATCCCTGCTGCAGAGATCCGAGGCTGACAGATGATGATTATTTTTATTTGTGTGACAGGAACCTTCTGGAGCAGCTGCTGTTGAATCCTCACTTCTTGAGGGGGAGAGACTCAGCCTGCTCATCCATCTGTCTGGGCTTCTGCCTCCTCATTAGGTGCTCTGAATTTGGAAATAAATGGGCAGATTGCTGGGATCTGAGCTGCCTGGGGATGCATTTGCATGTCTTAGGCCCACAGCTCTTTGTATATTCAATTTATCTGCCCATTCTTAAGCTTGGAAAAATCCTATAAGAGCTCCTGCACAGCGCTGGATTGCACTGAGCACAAGGGCCTTGTAAGAGCAATTAGCAATTAGTCTGATCCCTGTTTTGGTTCCAGCTGGGATCAAGTTCTGTCCTAAAACCAGGGCAATCCCAAAACCTTGCTGTGGAAGTGAAAATTCCACTGAAATTTGGTGGAAGTTCTGTAAAATTCAAGGATTATCTGAGCTGTGTCTGTGCAGGAGACAAATCCGTGAGCACACACAAATCTCTTTGCCCTCCATGCCCCAGTTTTTTGTAGGTAAAAGCTGGTAAAATTAATAATTACTTTTACCACTTAATGAATTATTAATTACCTGTGCTGTACTGGAGGGGGAAGCTTAATTCACCATCTGCAAACTCTCTCTGGGATTCTGACAATAATTCTTTTTATGGTCCAAGCCAATGCCCAAAGCTCCTGAGCTTCTTTCTACATGGTTAAACCCAGGGATAATTCATAAACACATTTAGAGGTGATTGCAGAGACAATTTCACATCTTCATGTGAAAATCAAAGATGCAACGGCTCCAATCTCCTAGGGGTGAAATTTAGGATTATTCCCGTGGAAGTGGTAGAGAAAGAAAATCAACAGATCCCCAAAAATGAACAGATTTGCTGCTTTCTTGGTGCACAAATTAATATTTAAATAAAAAAAGTTTTACCTTTAAGAGCTGCCTTGAGCATTTGGAAGTCACCCTGCTCTCAGCACCACTCTGACTATGCCTAATTATAAACCCCATTGATTATTGTAGGCCCAAATCAGCCACTTAGATCAGCTCTGTGCCTTAGATTTAATTACTGGATGTTATTCACGCTGATGTGCCAGGTAATTGCCAGATTCCAGTGTATTAAAAAAGACATTTATCTGATGCTTCACTGAGCTTCCACTTAGTGGGGCTTTTCTTTCTGTTTAATATCTGCTTCTTTATTTCAGCCTTGCAAAGGTGTCATTGTGCAGCTCAGCCCGGGGCGAAGTGACGAGAGGCCCAGGAAGATGATTTTTTTAGAAAATAATCCTGTAAATGTCATTGTTTGCTCAGATCTAATAGTGGCAGGCTGGGAAAAGGTGGGAGTGAAAGAGCACGAAGGCGAAAATGACTGGCAGATGTATTTATAACTAATGAAAAGATCCTGCAAGGAGCTCAGCGTTCATCCCTGCAGAGGTTATTGACTCAGATGCTGAGTCCGGGCTGAATAATTTTGTGGCTTAGAACTTCCAGGCAACCTGAATCTGTGGTTCAAAGATTTCCTCCTTGCCTGCCTTCTAACTCAGTTCCAAATGGAGTGTTTTTTTCTCCCACACCTCTCCTCACTGGAGCTGGAATTTGAGCCTGAAAAGATGTTATTGCTTCAAATTTGAAAACAGCTTTATGCCAAAGTTAAAAAACAACAAAAACCCAGGCACGATAAACCCTTCAATAAGACAAGTTCAAATTAGAGATGTCTTGGAAGGATTCTTCTTCCACACAGGCATCCACACACCTTCCCTGAGTCCTCTGTGCCTCCTGCTCTGAAACGAGCAGGGGTTCATATCTGGAACACCCAGAAACATCTCTGCTCTGAGGAAGGAGCCCCTGATTTCCAAATTCAACACAGGAGAGATGTGTTGAGGTTTTGAGAGCTCTGAACCAGTTCATGATCAGCCAAAGATGACTGAGGCACTGGGCTGAGAGCTTTCTTGGGGTTAAGGAGATGATTTTTGTGGATGGCTGGTGAACTTATGGGAGAAAACAGCATGAAAACACCTGGCAAGAGTTCATGGCAGCTACAGCAGTTCAGACTCTTGAGATGTTTAGGGTAAGACTTAGTTTGAAAGTAATAGTTGTGTTTAAGAGGATGGCAGAGGCAAGTATTACCTTGGAGGGCTGACCTGGAGCAGAGACCAGGCAAAGCAAAAGGATAAAATTGGGAATTATTAAAAGGTTTCAGTGGATCCAGCCTGAACAGTNGCTCCAGCTTGGAACCAGGAGTGGCCCTTCCCAGCAGGGATTTGTTCTCAGCTCCCACTCAGCATCACCTTGCACTCATCATGGCCCTTGGTTTAAGATGGAATTGGAGCATAAATTCACGTCCTTGCATTTGCCTGGAAATTATGGTAAACATGCAGCAGTGGCCATGAAATTTGGTAGGAGCTGTAAACCAAAAATAACCCAACAAACAAACCAAACCAACAAACAAACCAAACAAAAAAAAAAAAAACAAAACAAAAAAAAAAAAAAAAAAAAAAAAAAAAAAAAAAAAAAAAAAAAAAAAAACAGAGACAAAACCAGCAGAAGTGCAATACTGAACCTGCCAGGTTTATGTTGAAGTTGAGAATATTTTCCTTTTGCCTGCAAATTGAGTTATGGTTCACACAGGGTAGGAGAGAAATTGTCATCCTCTGTATGACAGAATTGGAGAATTCTGAAAATTAAAGCTCAGCAAACACTGATGGAACCCTCCTGCCCAAATTTAATAAAGAAAAAAAAGGGCAGTGAGGATGTCAGACACATGAATTATTCATTTCCAGCAAAACAGATTTTCTAGCTCCCAAGCAGTAGGATCCTGGTGCCTGCCTAAGCTCTGAGCAGGAAGGAGAAGCAATAAGCAATTGCTTATTTTCTGTTTTCCACCTTGAAATGGGTGCTTGTTTTGCACTGCAGTTGCTCTCGTTGGTGACGGGACATGGGATTTTCAGCTCGCAGAGCTCTGGAAATCTCCTGGACTCTACATTCCGAGAGACTTTTGAGATCACCACGTGCCTCATGTTCTTTCTTAAATTAAACTTGTACAGTCCCAGAACATCAGGCAGTGCTTAATCTCAATGTTATCTGCAAGGAAAGTGTGACAAAATGTGAAATGGCTTTCTCTGAAGGACAAAGGAGTGAAATGCAGGAACCCTGATATTCAGGCTCTCATCTGCCTGGCTTTAAGGAAAATAAAGAGTTTTGTGGGGCAGCTCTCCTCAGAAGTTACCCTGGTTGCAAAGCTGAATTGCTGAGATGATTTAGAGGGCAGGTGAGGTGACGTGTGGTGCTCCCTCTGTGCTGACAGGTAAAACTTCTTGGTGCTGCTCAAACACAACAAGGGTACAGGTCTTGGTGGATAAAAATAGGAATTTCATGTGATTTAAATCCCAAATCAGCTGGAGAAGCGTCACCTGTTGGCTTCTGTTGCTACTTGTACGTTAAAAGGGAAGGAAAGGGGAAAACAAAGCTCTTTTAGGTGATGGTTTTTAGTGGAGTTTGTAGCTCTGGGGATGTCTGGAGCTGAGTCCTGCCCGGCACTTCAGTGTGAGCTCCCCAGAGCTCCTGACTCTGACCTTGGTCGAGGCTTTCTGCAGAGTTTGCCCTTGCTTTTCCCAAGAGCCTCGCTGGAACATAAAACCAATAAATCTGGGGGAAAAAAAAAACAGATTTCCAGTGACACAAACCTGACAGCTCCAAGCTATTCCATTAAATGATGACTGTTCTATTCAACAATACCCTCACAACTGCTGGGATCTGGGTCAGGGAGAGGCTCTGCCACTGAAGCCGTGTGTTTATTGAGATTATTTACAACCTGTGCCAGCAGGGGAACCCACCCAGGGCATCCTTGGCAAAGGAAAACGTAGGAAAACAAAGGAAAATTGCTGCTGGGAAGATGCAGCCAGGAGAGTGGTGTTTGTCTGGGGAATAGCTGGGGTTATTTTTAAGATATTCAGGATTCTCTGCTTTTATCTGGTGTTTCACACCTGCAGGTGCACACTCGGGTTTAAATTCCTGTCCCAGGGATTCAGTTCAGTGAATTCTGATTGCACAGGATAAATGTGGGATTTACTTTGGGACAGAGCTTTTCCAGACTCATTTAGGGTGACCTCAGCCTGGCTGGAGATTGTGAGTTATCTCTAGGTAGATCCTGCAGGTGTGGGAATGCCTTACATATTCTGTTACATGCTTTATAACATGCACTGTCATAAAAAGTGTGTGTATTTTTGTACAAACCAGACCCATGGGGTGAGTTTCCTGTGCACATTTCCTCCATCAAACCCATTTTGGGACATGCAATACACAGCCAGAGAGATTTGTCAGTGTTCTCTGAGAACACTGAATGGGTGCTGGGGTGGGGAGCTGCCCTTGGGTGGCTTCATTTCCACACCACAAGTGCAGGATTAGGGTGGGAATGGCACAGGCAGCTGGAGGAGAGGGTTTCCAGTTGTTCACACATTTTGTTGGTTTTTTTTTTAATGGATCTTGGAGGGATGGTGAGGAATGCAGACAGTTGTCCTCAGGCATTTGCCCAATGGGAGGCACAGGCTCCAGCAGCTTTGCTGCAGCTGTGGAGGTTGGAGCTGATGGACAGGAATTGTATTTATAAATTTATATGTATTTAGTATAAAATTAATTTACCCATCACAGGAAAGAACATTTTCTGTCTCTCCATCTGATGAGTTCAGAGATAGTTTTGATGTTTCCATTTGGCCTTGTGCAGGATCAAACTTAAATATTTTCTTTGCAGACTTCCCTTCCCCAGCATTTCTGTGTGACAAAGATGTGTTCTCCCTCTCTAAATTCCACAAAGGAAGATGATGGCATTTGTTTCAGGATTTGCTTTGTCCTAAACACAAGACAGAAAGCAGAAATACTCCTGAACACTCCACCTCCAACCATGCTGTTGGTAGGAAGCCATGGCCCAGAGGTAACAGTGATTTATTCTCTTCAGGCTCGGCTGTAGAGCCCTGTGTTCCTAGATCTGGGTTTCCTGGATCTGAATTTCCTAGATCAGTATTTCCTGGATCTGTATTTCCTGGATCTGCCTTTCCTGGATCAGCCAGGGCAGCAGCAGGGAAGGCACAGCTGGGAACAAGTCCCAGCTCTGTGCCAGACACAAACGTAAATTGGAGTCAGGCCATCCCAAAAGGACAATCCAGCATTGCCAAAGCACCCGGTGGGTTTTGTTCTGAGCTGAAACCAAGGTTCAGGTGGGGAGCAGATCCACGTCACCCCTGCTTTTGGGATGAAGGAGCTGAAATTCCCCTCTGAGTTGTTCTGATCAGGGCAAGCCTTGGCAGACCAGCTGCTCTTTGTACAAGTGATTCGCTGCATCTCCCTGGAATGAGAAATGTCTGATCTTGTGAGAGGCTCAGGCACCACCCTGGAGGCATTCTGTACCAAACCCTTCCTCCCTGTTTCACTTGGGAAGTGTTGGTTTTGTCCAGGTGCTGAATGGAAGCAAAGAGCCCAAGCTGGCTGGTCCTGCCTGGGTTCCAGGATTGCCTGGCCCCTGCCTGGAGCAGGAGGTTTTACCTGGGATTTGACCTGGGATTTGACCTGCATTGTTCAGAGCCCTTTTGTACTGCCAGCCTTGTTCTCCTGTGCTTACTGGTGTGCTGTGAGCCGTGCTCCACTGGGTCAGCGCTGAGCTGGGAGAGGAATTCCATGGAATTCCTTCACACTCCGCAGACCAAATCCCAGGCTCCAAGGAAATTCACTCTAATGGATCACCCTCCATCCTGTGATGGACTGAATTTAATTAATCCTTGATTCCCTCATTAGATTTAGGAGAAAAAAAAAAACAAAAACAATGAACTTCCCTTGCTGGTGCTCAAGTACTGAATCACTTGATCAGTGTGAACAGGCAGCACCAATAATTCCCTTCACTCCAAAAATGTAAAGACAACTCAGACTGTCAAACAGGTTCTGAGACCTGTGCCCTGCTGCTGTCTCCTGACGGATCATCACTGCCAAGCCCTGACATTGATTTAATTTGTATTGTTTGCTATCTTGGGCTCCACTGTCCCCTTGAATTTGGAGAGAGAACGGCGCCTGAAGAAATTAACTGTGGAAGTGCTGCCCTAATGCTGAGAAAATGCCCGGTGTGCTGTGCTGCTGGAATCACATCTGACAGCTCCTGCAATTCTGGGGGGGATCTGAGGCATCTGGGGGCTGCTGCTGTGCGGGAGGTCGGCACTGAAAGGCCTGGGGAAGGCGATGCTTTCCCAGAAACAGTTCATGGGTTGGAGTCTTTAATGGCTCTTGCTGACGTGGGGATCGGTTCTTGAGAAAGGGGAGGCACAAATGGATATTAATTTCCAATTAATGCCTTCTATAAATACAGAATATCTATATAGATTAACCCCTGCGAAAGACCTTTCTTTCCTCTTTTATTGTTAAAATGAGCAGGGACCAATACGTGGTAGAATAAACATTCATCAAGTTCTGGCTCCCGCGGCAGAGATTGGACACAAATTGTTACCCACAAGGTTGGGGATGGCAGGGCTGTCATCCCAGTAGGAGCTGAGAGTTGCTGTTCCCAGTTTTTTGGGATGGGTGACCTCCTGTGATGCACTTGGCACTTGTAGGCTCTGGGACTACAGGGATGTGCACACCTGCTTTTAATTCCGAGGCCAAAACCCAGATAAATTCAAGTTCTGTGCCAGAAAGAACGGATAACACTTTTCCAAAAGCTGATTTTCCCACTGGCTGGAGTTTTAATTGAAATATTGCACCCAGGAGGGAAAAACTGAGGTGAGCATGAGGCACAGGAATGTGTGAACCTCTCCTTGTCCCAGACTGTCACCAGGATTTCTTGCCTGTGAAATTTGTGTCCTCTGCCTGGACACAGTGCTGGGCTCCCAGAACACAGCACATGCAGGGATCAGGTGTCACCCAACCACCACCAACAAAACCATACAAAAAACCCCTAAACAAACAAACAAAAACAAAAACAAAAACAAACCCCATAAAAACAAAACAAAACAAAAACGAAACAGAAAACCAAACCTAACCCACAAAACCCCAAATAAACTCCCTTCATGTTTTTGAACTTTTGAAAATCAGATTTTTGACTTAGCGAGGTCATGCCTGAGTTGCAGGTTCCTCATGAAGAACCTGCCACTCTCAGCCATGCTCACAGAAAGGGAAATAAGTTGAAAATGATGTTGAACTGTGGGAAAAAAGAGGAATTCTGCTTGAGTTCTTCCAGGCTGTGAGTGCTCCAATCTCCCTGCCTGGCCTGGCAGAGCTCCTGCAGCCAGATGTGTGTCTGAGTGACTGGGTTGAACTCCTTTAGAAGCTGTAATGTATTTCCTGTGCTTAAAAATAACAGCTTTTAATTAATAAATTTGGGGTTTTAAATTTTTAAAAAATTTTTACCGTGTACCCTCAGTGCCAGCTACTACTGCGCATTCATCTCCCATTTTGCTGTCCCTTAAGCCCATGGGAAAGCCCTTCTGGAAAGGCCTGCCAAAGAATCTGGGCTGCCATTAGTCCATGTTCTTCCTTCAGGGAAGGGATTTTTATTTATTTTTTTTTTTTACAGGATTTCTCTTTCCTAATTGCTTCGTTTTCAAACCCTTTTTCTGAGGGCACCGGAGCACCCAGAACATTTGAGGAGGAGGAGGAAGGAAGGCTGCTCTCAGCCTGAGCATCGACAGCCATTTGTTGCTGGAATAAATCCGTCATTAGACGGCTCATTAAACTGCAGGAGCAGTCATTAAGCGAGGCTGGGGACAGAAATAGTCCCTGCTCAGGCTGGAATCTCTCACTCTGGGTCAGGTGTTGGAGCTGGCTCTCGTGGCAGAGCTTCTCTTTCCCGGAGCATCAGCATCAGGGCTTGGCATCCCCCTGGCCAGGATAAAAATGTTTCGGGAATGCTGGAGTGCACAGGAGGGTTGGTTACTCATCCCCGGAGTGCCTGGAGTTAAAGGGGCACTCACTGTGCCTCACCCCAGAGGAGAGTGGCTCTCTAATACAGAGAATTATTCCCTTTTTTTGTGTGTATAAAGGAGGTGGGAAAAGGTCTTTCCTCCGAGTGAGCTCCACGGGCGTTCGGTGGGGATCAGGGTGAAAAATCAGCCTGGTGACAGCACCAGCAAAGCGCTTACCAGAGCTACCCCGGCCCAGAGCAGCGTGGATGATGAGTCTCTTGAGCATTAATTAGATAATTGCTGTGGGCATTCGGAGGGTTTGCAATGCGTGCCGTGCTGAAGGATCACGCCAGAGAGCGAGCTTTGACCCTCATTTGTTCTTGTTGCCGCGATTAAATGAGGCTCTTGGGCAGCTGACGAACGATTGCACGGGAGATCAAACTCATTAAGGCACGGAACAAACCCTCATGAGCATCTCCAAGGGCTGCTCCCGCCCTCCCCCGGAGCTGCGAGGTGGATTGTGTGGCTCTCTCGGTTCAAGTTCGGGAGTGGTGCCCTGGGAAGAAGGTGAAATGTAAATTTTGGGATTATGAGATAGCCAGGAACGCTTCTGACTGTGTGGTGACAAGGTAGAAACCGTGGCAAGATGTGGAGAAAAGGGATCTGCCCCCGAGGCAGAGGAGGTGCAAAGCAGCCCCAAGCTACTTTTGAAATATTGGCATTTCATCTAAACCGTAGAGTATTGTTTCTTGGACTTAAAAAGAAAACAACAAACCGCATTTATTTGAGTTTTTCTTTTTAAGTGGGTGTTTGTGGAAGGCATTCTGTTTGTGTGTGTGCACCTGGTGCATGGATACCAAGGTGACAGATTCTCCAGAAATCCATCTGAAGAGCCGTCAAGCTATTAATTTACAGAATGAGCAGAGCGAAAAGGACAGTGCAGAAATTAAATATAGCACTTGAGCATTTAAACTGCTCTGTCACTTGATTGAAATGTTTCCTTCCCCCTTGTTCCTGCTGCTATAAATCTTCCTTTCCTGACACATTATCTCTGTCCTAGATGGCAGTTTCTGATGTTCAGAGTTCCTGTGAAGTTTATTTTCAAACAAAACCGAGGCAGTCCGTGCAAGAATAACTATTTTGATTGGGGTTGACAAATATTTTCTAACCTGAAGCTAATATTTTTAAAGGTTCAGGCTGTTGAACAATGCAAACTAAAGCTGTGTCAGGTTGATTTAGAGATGTTTTTGTGTTGATTTTTTTTTTTTTTTTTTTTTTTTTTTTTTTTTTTTTTTTTTTTTTTTTTTTTTTTTTTGAGCACGCTCGAAATTCACGCAGCTGGGTTTTAGTCACTGCCTTAGAGGATTTTAACTTTATATCCCTTGAAAATAGGGCCTCGTGCAGGATCACTCGGCGAAATTCAGAGGATACTGATGGAGAATCTGTCACAACGTTGTTCCCGCTTTGATTTCGCCCCCCAGAATTTGCCAAGCCGTGTCCCGCTGCTCCCTGCGTGTGTGGGTGCCTGAGACCTCTCCGTGCAGCCTTTGTCCCGCTTCAAACCTGTCCTGCTCTGCTCGTGTCCCCCGTGCCTTCCCGCACTCGGCCCCTCCATCCCCCACGGGCATTTTGGAAGCAGCACCGCCCCAGGAGAGCTCTTTTAAAAATCAGCTTTCACCCTCCGTGAAACTGAGCTAAAAGCCCGGCCGCTTCTGCTGCCACCTGCTGCTGCTTTTTTTGGCTGTTCCTCAACCCCCCTCCTCCTCTGCGAGCAGTCATTGGGGGACGAAACAAAACAACAACAACAACAACAACAAAAAGAGGAATTATTGCGGAGGAAGGCTGAAAGCCCAAGCTCTGCCTCTCTGCCGGGGTGGGCTGGCTGAGCAGGAAGGTGGCACAAAAGGGACAGCCCTGCCCCAGGGGCTCCTCCGGGAGGCTCTTCCCCCCCGCTGCCCCTTTTGCCCTGGCTGGGTTGGTGGCAGCGGCGCTGTCGGTAACACAAACCCCGGCTCTGGGGATTAGGAAGGAGCGCGGTTTCACTTGCGGCAGCTGCCCCGCGTGTGTCGGAGCCGCTGCGCGCACGGAGCGCGCTCCTGCTCCTGCTACTCTGGTTTTTATCGAGCCTTGTTCCTCCTCTCCCTCTGTTTCTCTCTCTCTGCCCTCCCCACAGCTCCACGCCGCTCCGCTCCATGCTTGCCTCGTCCCTCGAGAAGAAACCACAGCCGAGCTTTCCCAGAGCAGCCCCGGGAGACTTTTCCTTTGCTGAGCCAACAGGAGCGAAGGGCGGCTGGGAGGGGAGCTGAAGCCCGGCCAAGCCCTGGCTTGTGCCAGTGCGAAACCTGCTCTGAGAGAGACCGGGCAGGGCTGGGGCTTTCTGTAGAGGAG
Organism: Regulus satrapa; assembly: GCA_013396955.1. Classification (NCBI taxonomy): domain Eukaryota; kingdom Metazoa; phylum Chordata; class Aves; order Passeriformes; family Regulidae; genus Regulus; species Regulus satrapa. The sequence goes on along the minus strand of VWZN01011505.1, from coordinate 73,023 downwards.
AGAAGGGAGAAAAGAAACTTGAAACTGGCTTCCCTTGTGGCATGTCCGTGTCGCGGCCATCCCCTCCCACCCCGCTGGTTGTTAAATGAGAGCACGTGAAGAACATGAGGTTTCCTGCTTGAGAGGGAGGGCAGCGCCGGGCAGAGAGGGAGGAGGAAGGAGGAAGGCGAGTTGTGGCTTTGTGGTGTGGTTTACGCCGAGATCAGAGCTAGAAGTGCTTGGGGGTGGGAGCAGAAGGAGAAAGGGCGTCTGATGCCAGCTGCCAACATGACAGAAACCCTGCAGCTCCCGGCGCTGCGGGTCCCCGAGCAGCAGGTGCTGGAGGGCGGCTGCGCCTGGTCCAGCTCGTCCACCCCGACCCTGCGCAGGAGGCGCTTCAAGATGAGGAGGATGAAGAACGTGCAGGAGCAGAGCCTGGAGGCCGGCAGGTTCCAGGATTCTCCTTCCTCCAGCAAGGAATACCTGCAGCTCCCATCCATTGAGATCACCCCGTCCAGTGACGAGGACACCCCCTGGTCCAACTGCTCCACTCCCAGTGCCTCCCCGCGCCGCAAGCGCTTCCTCCTTCGGAAGTGGCTGCGCGTCCGAGAGAAGAAGGAGTGCAGTGAGAGCAGGTAGGTCCTCTGGCCGCTCCCCTCCCCTGCTCCCGAGGTGATGCTGTCCAAAATAGGCAGGAAGGGTCTGTTGGTACCCTCGGATGTGCCTCTCCCCGGCTTTGTGGTCGCCTCTCGGCCGGAATGTGTCACGGTGGTGGTTGGATGTGCTGCTGCCAGGGCGAGAGGCCCGGGAGCTCTCTGGGTCTGTCCTTGCTCGTGGTGCTCCAGGTGACACAGAGCCAGCGGCTGAGAAGATTTAACTTCACTCAGGTGGCCTGAGAGAGAGGAGTGAGCTCTCTGCTGGCATTACCTGTACAGGAGTGACGATGCCAAACCTTTGGCAGGGTTTTTAGGTGATGCTCGTTCCTACCACAGATTTCCCTCGATCTCCTCAGTTCTGTATTGGGACAAAGAGAGGACATGAGAGAGAAACCAAGAGCCCAGTGGGTCTGCGTGTCGAGCTGTCCATGCTCAGTCCTTGTCAGCTTTCCAGACCTGAAAGTCACACAGTCCTTTGGCTGAAAAGGGCACAAATCATTCCCGAAGACCTCCAAGAGCCTGTCAGCACAGGGAGTTAATGCCAGGCATTGTATTGTGTGTGGCCCCGCGGAGGTAAAGCTGCACCTTATGTAACCCTCTGCAGGGCACCCCACATGCACTGGAATTAACCCTTCATTTGTCAGGACACTGTGACAATCTGCCTTTCCTGGTGCCCCAAATACACAAGACATGTTCAAGGTTTCTCCAAGGAATTGCTGCTTTATAAATCCTTAGGCTGGCTTAGAGTGGGCCAAGTTTTCTTCTGCTGTTTGCTGCTGCCGTGCAGCTGTTCTGTGTTTAAAGGACGTGCTGCACTTCCAGAAAAAGAGAACCCTTTAACATTTCTGCACCCATCAAACTACACAGACTCGCCGCCTGCTGTGGTGCTTGAGTGTTTATAGGGCAGAGCTTTTAATATCCACTCTGATTATGTGATAATTTTTCTTGCATCAGGTCCCTTTAGCAAGGTCAGCCTGTTATTAATAAGCCAGTTTATTAATTTTTAAAGAACTTTCATCAATGAATGCATGCCATTGATGAGCTGATAATCCCTCTCAGCAAGATAACACTGAAAAAACATCTCTCGGTTTAGGAAGGACTTCTGATTTTCACGTAGCAGTGCAAGTAGGGATTCAGGCACAGCACACAAAATGGGAAAGATCACGCATGAGGCAGGTGCTGAAGTGTCAGAATACTGAAGTTACGGTCTGAAGTTCAGAGGATGAAGGATCCAATCCTTCAAGTGAAGGACTCTGCATTTATTGATGGTGAATGAGTTTCAGGCAGGCCAAGACAGGTTTCTTTTGGTGTGAAGGCAGAAGAAACAACCAAGTTTCCTTGTGCACATTTACGCAGCCATGCTGTACCACTTCCCATTTATTCATCTCCAAGGCATTTTTGGTGACGTTTCCAAAGCAGTGACAGGGAAAAAAAAGGTGAAGTGGCTTAGGTGGCATTAGCACACCACAGCCAGTGTGGCACCTGCTCTCCTCATGTGCAGCACCCAGCAAGCATCCAAGTGAATAAACAAAGATTTTCCACACCCCAGACATTGTCTTTAATGTTCTAGGTCTGCTTTTCTCATCCAGAAAAAAACCCAACATGCTGGTTAGTTTTTGTGAAAATGTTCTTAGAGGAAAATGGATATATTATAAAAGAAAGGCTGTGTAAAATCAGGCCTTGCTCTGCTCAATGAACAGCTGGCTTGTCACTGCTGTGTGCAGCTGAGTGGTTTGTGAGTGCCCATGTGAAAACCATCCTGAGGATGAGGGTTTAACAACAAGTTATTCCTGGGTGAAAAACAACTGCACCTGTGTTAAACAAGAAATCTGTGTCATGAGAAACAGTGAACAAAATGTATAAACTAACCAAGAATAGAAAGAGTTGATAGACAAGAAAAATACCTTTTACTGAGCAATGGAGTGATTGGCAAGAATTAACTCTTGACCCATTGGAGTGATACACAAGCTCTGTAAAACCTGTATAAAAATGAGTTGTGAGAATAAAGAATGGGCATTTCTTTGGTTCATATTGAACCAGGAGTGCCCAGCTCCTTTTCTTCTCGAGTTTTTAACAGCCTGGATAATTGTGAGGTTTGTTCACCTGCTGGTTCTCTAAAAGCTGGTGGAGCAGGAGGGAGGCTGGTCTTTTCCTCCCATTAAACCCCAGGGACGGCTGTGGGAGCCTTTCCTGACCCTGACACTGCTTTGTTCAAGCTGAGAGAGCAGGAGTGCAATTCCTCGGGGGCAGGACTGTCCCTGGAACGTGTCCTTGTTCCAAGAATGACGATCCAAACCTCAAAGCTGCTGTAAAGATGATAAACAGGGTGATTTTTATGAGGGGTGCAGACAGCTCCTCCTCTACCCCTCACCCTTCATTCGCCAGCCACGTATGAAGTTATTTACCTTTATGAACTCTGCACACAGGTGCACAGCTTTATTTTCTTTTATTAAGACATGATGATGTTTCTTTCTTCAGGGGCAATCTGGTGGCATTTTGCTGTGCGTGCAACCTGCCTGCATTATTGATGTGGGCATAAGGCAGGTGATCAGCTTTAATTTATTATTTATCTCTTCAAGCCACCCTTGCTTGTAATTTCAGGACCTGCAAGTGATTTTGGGGCAAGAACACCTGGGTAGCTCATTCAGGCTTAAATTTAGGGACAGCTCTCCCTTTGGCCTAAGATCAGGACTGGTTACGGATGAAATGTTGGTGCTGCAAAAGATGCAAAACTTGTGGATTTTGTTGGATCGGGGGGAGCAGCTCCTGACACTTGTGTGCATGAATTTACTCAAGTTGGTTTTCTGCTGGAAAATCTGATACTTGCTGTGGATTCATCCAAAAGGAAAGACTTGTCAAAGTCCTCAAGTGCCTGTAATGCATTAAAAATGAAGTGTATTATGAGAAGAATTCCATCCCAGCACAGAAAAGTGTCTGTGCTGAGGAGCTGGAGGTTTCTTGAGCTGCCAGCTCTGCAAACGTGGAGGTTTTTCAGATGAGATCTTGATAACTTATCTCAAAGTGTGGAACAAATGAGGGGGGACTCCAGCACTGCTCAGCACTGGGCTCTGAGGCTGCTTCCCTTCCTGTTCTGAGGTAAAAGTTCTCCTTTTTTTCCTTAAAAAAAACCACCTTTCTCTTGATCCCTCTAGTGAGATAAATCAGTTAAGAGTGAATTGTTGATTTGGAACTTGAGCTAAAATTATTATTTACTAATTCGTTGGTGGCTTAGGTATTTTGAATTGACTTATGAAGGTAAATGAGCCATTAATTTCAAGTAGCCCATAATGCTTTTTCAATTAATTAAATTGAAATTCATTCTGAGCATTTCTGGGAATAAATTAATGGCCATTCTCCTTTTTCTGACTTTGACACATGGGAAAAATATTGTGATATTTTCTAGAGGAAAAAACCTGAGTTATGTGATTTTTTTTTCCCCCAAAAAACCAAAAAAGCTGCAAGATTAAGGTTGTAGATCCTCTTCCATGATGGAAAAGTGATCCTAGTCTTTGGGAATATCATGGATGTGAAGAGGGAGCTGCTCCAGCCCTGGGCTGGGGTGGTTGGAGAGCTCTGGACAGCCCTGGAAGGGATTTTGGTCGCTCTGTTCCCAGAAACTGCAGAATGAGCTGCTCTAAATTTTTCAGTTCTCAGTTTTTCAGTTTTTGCTGAACTTCCACATTGCAGCTGTGGCTCAGAAGGGAGGAAATGGGGCTGCTCCTCTCTGACTGGCACAGGAGGAATTGGGAAGTGGCTGTGTGCTGGGCGAGCTCATTTCTGCTGAAATTCTTGTTAAAATCTCATTTGTGTAAAGAACTGATGGCTCCACTGGGATTTTATCATGGAAGAGGCAAATGGGTTTTTTTCGCCCCCATTTTTGCTTGGAGCTGGAGTTGGTTAATTGAGGACTTTTGGGAGACAAATGTCATAGGGGGAAAGCTGTTGGTCTCTGGGGGAAGCAGCTGCTCTTTGGAAAACCCATGGGCACAAACTTCCCTCTCTGTGTGGGGTCTCTTCTAGTCTGAAATTTGAAAACACAACGAGGATGGCTTGGTAGCAACTCGGTATTAACGTTACTTTTTCCTTTTTGAACCTGCAGGTTCAAATGAGGCCTAAAGTGCTCCCAAAAAAAGTGATTTTTTTTTTTTTCCTTTTTCAGCTGCTGCATGCTTGTCTCCTGGGAGTGCTGATGTGCTCTTTGCTGCCGCTGCAGATTTTTTGCCATTTGTTTCTGGTAGTCTGTGCCAAGTGACTGTGAATTCCACTGGTCTTTGTATTTTTTTAATTTTTTTTTTTTTTTTTTTTTTTTGGCTGAATCTCACTGCCTTTGTGCAGTAGTTTGTGGTTTTCTTTTAAAATATTTGCCTTCCAGTATTTGTGTGGTTAAGGGCGAACAGTCACCCAAGAGTATTGAGAGCGTGTGATTTACAAACAGCCTGGGACTGAAATGCTGTTCTCTTATCTGGTCAGCAAATATTTGCCATTGGGCCATCTGAGATCCGTGCCCTGCGCTGTGCCTGCCGCTGGAATTGAACAATTCCTTCCCCATGGAATTGAACAATTCCTTCCCCATGGAATTGAACAATTCCTTCCCCATGGAATTGAACAATTCCTTCCCCATGGAATTGAACAATTCCTTCCCCATGGAATTGAACAATTCCTTCCCCATGGAATTGGACAGTTCCTTGCCCATGGACTTGAACAGTTCCTTCCCCATGGAACTGAACGGTTCCTTCCCCATGGAATTGAACAGTTCCCTCCCATCTTCCTTCTCTCGGTNTCCTTCCCCATGAAACTGAACAGTTCCTTCCCCATGGAATTGAACAATTCCTTCCCCATGGAACTGAACAGTTCCTTCCCCATGGAATTGAACAGTTCCCTCCCATCTTCCTTCTCTCGGTGGTTTTCCACGGGTTCCGCTTCCAGCTGCGGGCGTCTGCTGCGGGTTGGTAAATGGGATGTTGGTGAAAGGGCTCGTCTGGCCGCCGGGGGAGGTTGGTTGGTGTTGATGTTTTTCTTGGTGAAACGAAGGAGGTGAGAGGAGAGGACGTGGCCGTGCTGCCCCTTCTGCAGCAAGGAGGGCGATGATGATTCACACCCCGGCTCTCCAGCTCTGACACTCATTACGGGGGTGACATTTACAACCCTGCCTTATCTTTTTGTGATCATTTCTCAGGGGTTCAGGCTGCAAGCATGGCTTTTCACCCTCCACATCCATGAAACTGAGTTAAGATGGGAAGCTTTGGAGCAGGAGGTGCCGGTTTGGTTCTCAAGAATCTCTTGGAGACCTTTTCAGAAGCTAAAGGGGGTTCCAGCAGGGCTGGAGAGGGAAATTGCACACAAGCAGGGGGGGATAGGATGGGGGGAATGGCCTTAAACTGATGGAGGGCAGGGCTGGATTGGATTTTGGGAAGGAATTGTTCCCTGGGAAGGGGATGAGCCCTGGCACAGGGTGCCCAGAGCAGCAGTGGCTGCCCCTGGGTCCCTGGCAGTGCCCAAGGCCAGGCAGGAAGGCTCTGGGGACACCCAGGGCCAGTGGAAGATGCCCCTGCCACTCCAGGGGTGGAATGGGATGAGATTTAAGGTCCCTTCCAACCCAACAGATCCTGGGACTTCCCTCGTGTTCTCCAAGGCTGGGAACCCACAGCACCTGTGGGAGTCCAGCTCTGAGGGCGCTCTGGCTTGGGATTGTTGGGCTGAAAGCTTTAGGGCTGCCAAAGGAGAACCCTCCTGGAACTGGGCTCGAGGTTTCCACTCCTGGTCCCCCTGTCCTTGTTTTCCCCCTGCAGAGCTGTGGTGCTCTTGCTCTTGGGGTGCAGGGATGTCCCAGGCAGCAGGGATGGGAGGGATGTTCCACAGGAAACACGAGCTGGGAGAAACTGGGGCGGCGTTCTGGCAAGGAGGAGCAGAGCAAAGTGGGGAACTGAGAGGTGAAATTGTCTTTGAGGAGCTCCTAAAGCCCCCTCTGGGAGAATGCTCGGGGGACTTTGCTTCCTCCACACCCCAGGCTTGGGGCTCGATCTCCTTTTCTTGCCCTGTTTATGTTGCCAAAGAAAGATGGGCAGGAAGAATTTTTCCAGAAGAAAACTTCCAGAATAATTTACCAGGAGAATTTTCCCTTTGCACATCGCCCTCTAAAATATTCCATTTTCATTGCAAGCCTTCTAGGCTTAATTAGAAGTGAGCTCTGGCTTAAAATGATATGGATTTTGATGGTGTAAAAACCATTTAAAAGGCATGATGAGAACTTCTTTGCCAGTTTGGAAGTCAGCATAACTCACACCAGGTTTGGCACTGCCATCCTCCACCTGGTGGCTGTTTTTCAGGGACACTTAAAATTATGTTAAGTACAATTTTATTATATATTTTAAAGCAGGTAGAGTCAAGTCTTTGTGCTTGCAGCCATGAGAATAAAAAGAAGCCTTTAGTTGTTCAAATAGCCAAAAAAAAAAAAAAAAAGATAAAAAAAGTAAATTTTAACTGAAACCTTAATGCGTTTCATTATAACCTGCATTTCTTTCAGTTCCCAAATCTGTTGGTGAAAATATTAATGTGTTGTGAATATTTTGGTGGATTTTACTTTAAAACTGTTACCAAAGTTGTTGAAAACAACTGAAGGATGTGTATTGCTGGTTGCCATTGTCAATTATTCAATTTTTTTTTTTTTGGGAAACAAGTAATACTGAACCCAAAGCCTTGTGAATAAAGGGGTTAATTAAACAAAGTGAATACAAAATACTGTGTTCAGACCTGGAGTTCTCACTAACAGCTGTGATTTTTGTTTGGATAACGCTCCAAACTCCTTAACCAATGCCATTTTCCGGGACACAGCTCTTTCTTTCCCTACCCTGTTCATCCTTCACTGTGGGAAAATAATAACGGAGATATAAAGGTACAGTGGGTTTATCACCCACACCTGGAGGGCACAGCAGGTTCTTGGTGTGCAAACACTGACCTGAGTGCCTGAACTTTGTGAAATTGTGATAAATATCTTCTGCTGGGAAACCTGCTCAGCTCTGAAAGCCTGTTCATGCATAAAATCAGAGACCCTGGCTCTGCTTTATCCATCGCAGACTGAAATCCCTGAATAAAATTAGACTTTTCTGCCTTTTTAAAATAAATAATAATAGTACAAAATCTAGTTTATAGCTCATAACTTCCCAGGTGCAAGAGAAATATTGAAATATTTAAGGCACAATGGCAAATTCAAATCTCCTGGTTCAAACAAAGTGTGTGGGATCAGAACAGTTGGGTTTAGTCAGCAGAAAAGTGGGGGTTTGTACCTGAGTTACCTGGGTAAATTGCTTGGTGGAGGAAGCAGAATCCTCCAAGATGTAATCGTTAAAAGGCCTGGTTAATCTGTGTTGAGGATTTTTCTTTGTTTTCTAATGAGTTTGTATGAGAATTAAGGAAAAACCACAGGGCACAAACCTTAAAGTGTTTTTATTGTCTCAGAAATGATAGGAACAAAAGGGGCACCCTGGGCTTGTGCACCTGAAGATTTAAACCTTGTGCAAATTCAAGTTTATCACTGCTGAGCTTTGGAACGAGACAAGCGTGTTTTGCTGATTTCCTGAGAGTTTTATCCAGCTTTTGACCTTCCCTGGGGATGCAAAATTCTGTCTGAGTACTTCTTTCCGTGCTATTCCTCAGTACAAATCCCCCCCTTTCTTTATCTCCTTTCATTATCCCCACATTTTAAACTGTCATTTTTAGCCTTCCAAAGGAACACTTAATAGCAGGTTACCCTCAAATGGACTGAAAAACATCATAAAACAACAGGCTCTGCATTTCAACCACTCTGAGCACTTTAGTGAATTTAACAGCTCCACTGCCTCACAGCCAGAAGGTTGAAATCGTTCTATGTTGTGTGAAAAGCTCCCAAAGTTTCTCGCAAAGCAGCTCATGCTGAAGAGACAGGTGGGTAAAAGGTGATTTTTTTTTTTTTCCCTGAGTTTTTAATTGCTCCCAATCTCCAGCTGAAGTGTTGGGTTTCAATGAGCCGCAGTACCTGGGCTCTGTTAAATTTTAAACCTCTATTAGGAATGTGAACTTTAATGGGTGGATGAGCAGGAATGGGTCTAAGGTTCATTTGAGCTGTCCCAAAGGGAGTTTTTCACATGGCATTCCCGGCATTGCTGGGCTGGGACAGACTGGGAATGCTCTTTGGGTAAGTTTGGCTCCATCCGAACTGAAATGGGGAAGTCTGGTGGGAGGGTTTTCTATGCAAAAAAACCAAGAAATTATAGAAATAGTCTCTGCTCTGACCAAAAGGGGGGATTCCTTTGGCAGAGGAGGGTAAATGTGCTTCCCTCTGTGCTCCTTCCCAGGGCCACAGTGAAGCTCAGAAGTGTCAGAAAAAGGTTCCTCTGCTTTTAGGAACGCATTGTTCTCACCCAGCTGCTGATTTACAGCTCAGAGCCAATGCAGAATTCTTTTTTGCAGGAGTTTTGTGGTTTCCTATCAGCCTCAGAGGGTGATTTCTGTATTGGTTTTCCAAGTTTTTTTTGGGACTGTTGATCACAAATTACCTTTTCTGAAAGCTTCTGCCTGCTCTCCTCTCTCTCCTAACAGTAACAGTGTTGTGTTTCATGCTCTGGAGAGGCAGAAATAGTGGGACAAGGCCAGGTGATGTGTCCCAAATGTGTCCCCAAGCCAGGTGTTGTGCTCTCAGGAAGGTCACGTTCAATACAGAGGAGCCCTTGGCGGCCTCAGAGAAGCAGCTGGTCAAAATGAAGGTGGTTGAGGAAGATATTGAAGGGAATTAAGGTTCACTGGCTTTTTATTCTTTGCAGAGAACTGCAAATTCTTTGGGGGAAAAATAAAAAATAAAATAGCTCTTACCAGGAGGGAGAAGAGGAAACCCATCCCTTTATTTGCTTTATGGAAATGTGCTATTTGCAGTTTTGGTCGCGTTTATCACAAAATTGCTCTTTAGAATGAAAAGATGTAAGCTGTTGGAGGTTTTTTTTTAAATCCCATGTTTGTATTTCTGTGCCTCTGCACAATGTGATGTGGCCGGTGCAAGCGGGTGATCCACACTTTAATTTAATTTAACCATTTGGCTCCCACCTGCAGAGAAATCGATCCCAGCTGGAGTTCCCAGAGTTTGTGCTGCTGGCTTGCCACGAGTCCAGTGGTGCCCAGCAGAGCAGATTCAGCCGGCCCAAAACCCCCTCCAACCTTCCCTGGGGCAAACTCCGCAGGAAAAATGTGCAGGAAATGAAAAAATAATCACCCACAAAACGCCCATTTCAGGGGGGACAGTGACATCTGCTGGGCTCAGCCTGCAAGTCTCACCAGAACTTCAGCGCTGGCCGCTTCAAAAGTTGATTTTTACTGCTCTTTTCTACTTCTGCCTGGGGCTGGGGCAGGTATAAACACCCAGCAGCTTGGCGTTGGAATGTTTTGGCTGTAAGAAATTAGGAGATGCTGTCCAGGTGATGTGCAAGGTCACTTTTATATTCCAGAAAGTTCTCAGGAAAGCATCACAAAGTGAGACTGAGGGACTCCAAACGCTCATGCTAATTGTGAATCAGACACAAACTGCTGCTGTTGTTCCCTCTTTTCAACCCCAAATGTGGAGCGGGAACCTTGTGCTTTCCTCCATCCTGATCAAAACTGGGTTTTCCAGAGGTCACAAAGATCTGTTTTCTGTGATCTGGATTAAAACTCAGTTTTCCAGAGGTCACAAAGATGTTTTCTGTGCTCTGGATTTAAGCTGAGTGTTCCAGAGGAGGTCAAGCAGATGTTTTCCTCAATCTGGATTTAAGATAAGTGTTTTAGAGGAGGTTGCCAGGCTCTGTGTGTGTTTTCCTCTGTCTGGATTTAAGATGAGTGTCCCAGAAGTCACAAAGATGTTTTCTGTGCTCTGGATTTCACATGAGTGTTCCAAAGGAGGTCAAACAGCTCTTTCTGTGTTTTCCTCCATCTGGATTGAAAGCTGAGTGTTCCAGAGGTCACAAAGATGTTTTCTGTAATCTGGATTTTAAGATGAGTGTTCCAAAGGAGGTCAGGAAGCTCTGTCTGTGTTTTCCTCAGTCTGGATTTAAGCTGAGTGTTCTGGAGGAACTCTATCTGTGTTTTCCTTGACCTAGATTGAAAGCTGAGTGTTCCAGAGGTCACAAAGACGTTTTCTGTCACCTGGGTTTAAACCTGAGTGTTCCAGAGGTCACAAAAATGTTTTCTGTGATCTGAATTTAAGCTGAGTGCTCTAAAGGAGGTTCCCCAGCTCTGGCTGTGTTTTCCTCAACCTAGATTTAAAGCCGAGTATTCCAGAGGTCACAACGATCTGTTTTCTGTAATCTGGATTTAAAGATGAGTGTTCCAAAAGAGGTCAAATTCCTTTGGAACACTCAAGAACTCAACGTTCAGGACACAGCTCTGGCTGTGTTTTTCTAGATCTGGATCGAAGCTGGGTGTCCCCAGGAGGTTGCCCAGCTCTGGCTGTGTTTTCTGTGGTTCTGGAGTGAAGCTGGGTGTCCCCAGGAGGTTGCCCAGCTCTAACTGTGCCTGTCTCGTGTTGCAGCAGCCAGCAGAGCAGCCAGCAGAGCAGCCACGACGATGACTCTGCGCGGTTCCTGAGCCCCTTCATGCGCGAGGACAGGTGAGTCCGTGTCAGCTGAGCCTGGAGCCCTCCATGAAACCACACCTGCTCAGCTGCTCCAGCTCCTGATTTGTGCTGCCAGCTGCTCCCTTGTATTTCTCAGAGCTGTTGGACAAAAAAAAAAGTGATTTAAATTGGTCTATCGATGTCTAAAAAACTGCATTTTTCATCACCTTGAAGGTGGGACAATGCATCCAGCCCCTGAAACAGCCAGGATTTTCTCTTGAGGCTCGTTCCCCAAACTCCAGCAGCTGTAGCAGCTTCATCAGAGGTGCTGTGTGTTGGCAACTAGCACCTCTGAGCCTAAAAACCAGAAAAATGGAATTTCCTGGGTCGCTCCTGTCCTCAGCAAAGACACCTCTGAGCTTGGTTGTTTCGTTCACTTTTGATGTGTTGTGGCAGTCCTGAAGTCTGGAACTTGTGTTCTCAGTTGGGTGAGAACTGCTGTGAAGTTCCAGAAGAAACTTTAATTAGTTTGATTTAATTTGGGTTGATTAATGACCGTTTCAAATTGCAGCACTGGCAGAAAAATGTGCGAAAACCAATTTTTGTTGTTTATTTTGTTGCGTGATTTATGAATGCTGCTTTGCTCAGAGCCACACCATGAGGAGTCTTGCTGCATCTTTAAGGCAACTTCTGAGCCTGAATCTTCTGAGTTTTCTTGTACTGGGCGTGAGCTGTGAGCCCCGAGTTACCCCTGATTTATTTTCCTTGTACTTCTCAGAGCCATCTAAGAAGAAACGTGATTTATTTTGGTCTTAGCAATGTTTGAAAAGATGTATTTTTCATCAGCTTTAAAGTGGGAAAATGCACCCAGCGCCTGAAATTGCAGGAATTGATTCATTTGAGAGTGACCCTAAGGAGACAATTAATATCCCACGAGGGTTTTCGGCTCAGAATCAGCACTTGGGAATTGTAGCTCACCTTTTCCTCTGTGTTTCACTCCAATTATCCATCTCCCCATGGCTGTGGAGCCCAGACTAATTAACAAACCATCCCTAATTGACTGACAGGTGGCTGTTTGCAGCCAGGAAACAAAGAGTGGGGCAGCAAAGCAGGGGGTTCTGAGGGCATCACCTCTGTGTCAGGTGCTGTTACTGCATTTCTGCTGGAATTCCACAGGCTCAACAGGGTTAGCACTTGTTAATAAACTCCTGGGCAGAGCAGCAGGGAATCATCTGGAAGTGCTGCCTGTTTCAGATGGATTTTAAAAGGAACATTTAGGTTGGTGATAACAGCATTTTCCTGGCTGGAAGGGGCAGATTTCAGCAGCATGGGCAGATCCCAAAACTATTTCTACAAGCCAGAGCAATGCTGAGCCTACTGACCTCTTATATTTAGGTTCCTGATGCCTTAATTAAATTACAATTAACTTCTCTTTGCACAGATCCTAAAATTATTCATGGGAAGGATAATAAATGAACTTTTCTACTGTATTTTTGGTCTCATTTTCTGATATAATTCCCTCAGCCTCCGCTGGTAGAATTGCTTTGGATATTGGTGGTCTGTGCTCATGAAACTTCACCAAAAAAAACTCAAACACACCTTTTAATGTAAGCTGGAGAGGAGTTAGTGAGAAGGCTGACAGCCTCTGAGAGCTTGCTGTCTGCTATTACAAATCAGACAGATAAAGGTTGTTTCTGAGGCATCTTGAATCTTTTAGATTCCCCAGAAACTGAGTGAGGAGGATTTATTTTTGCTGCTTTTAGGTGGTACTCTTTTTTTAATTTTTTATTTAAACCACTAACAAAGAGCCCTCCAAGCACAGATTTGAAGCTCTGAGCTTGTTTAGAAGAGCCCCAAGGCAGTTATCCATTATCCATCGACTACTGACTTATCCCTTGACTATTGTACATCAGCTCTAAAAAAACGCCCCTGAAAGCCCCCCCAGCCACCCAGGATTCCATCAGAGCTGTAGGATGTGAGCAGAAAGGAGGGCAGGGAGCCCCTGGAAGGTGCACCTTGCCTTGGCACGCTGCCCTGGTGTCCCAGAGAGGGCAGGAGCAGAAGGAGCCTGGCATACTCAGAGCAGGGAACGAGCTGCACCCGCCTCAGCACAGCTGGGAAAGTGCTGAAAGAAGCTGCCCCGGCCAGAAGCAAAGGGCTGCTGAGCTGCTGACTTGATTCTGAGATGAAAAAAAAAAAAAAAAATGAAGAACACACAGCTGAGGCTGGCTGGAATCCTCCCAGCCAGGTTCTTCAGCAGAGGCGCTGCTGGTGGAGCTCCCTTCCCAGCGAGGGCTTCCCGAGGGCCACGCTCCAGCTCCTGGAGGTTTTAGGAGCAGAGTGAACCATTTTGCATTTGGGGCTCTCTGGCAATCCTTCCCCCGGAGCTGGCAGTGCTGCCATGGTGCAGAAGCCCTGCCCTGGCCCATCGTGTGGCACGGTGGCCAGGCAGGTGTGCCACCCCTGCGTCTCCTCCCTGAGGAAAAAGCTTTCCCTCTGCAAATCCGTGTAAGTGATGTTGTCTCTGCCTGCCTGGGTTGTGCTGAGAGAGGGAGGCACGCTTCACCTCGGGATGACAATGTCCTCGATGGGTATTTTTAGAGGGATGTGCTGGAAAGAGGTTTTGGGTGAATTTCGGTTCTTTGCCTGCTGATTGCCCGGGTGAGTCACTTCGTGTCGCTATTTATGAAAGCAGGAGAATTGCTTTTTTACCTCACAGGAAAACAGAGGTGGTGAATTAAGGCTGAGTTGCTCAGCTGCTGAAACACCACTTCTGTGTAAGTACAAATTCAGGCGGAGCTGAGGTAAAGGGTCCAAATAATTGTGCTTGACTTAAAATAATTCCAGGGGTGGGCAAGGCGGGGATGGAGTCACAGATTTGGATGAGATGTGTGCGCATGAGAAGGATCACTGAAAGGAGACAAAATTTTCCGTGAATTATGTTGAATTTTCACCAAATTAACCCCAAATTCATGAGCCCGTCCCTGCTTGATCCAAGGACTTCTTTGTCACAGCACCGAAGCACCCATCAGGTTTAAGAGTGCAAAGAGTGTTTTAATTAAAGTTGAGTTACTGAACCAGAGGAAAAATCAGTCCTTAGACTCAGCCTAAGGCGGAGACGCACTGTTGGAGAGAGGAGAGCATAGAAAGCAAGGTTGGAAATGGAGGAGAGGGAAGTGAGCTGCAGTTTACAAGAGGTAATAAAAATACCTATTTACACAAAAAAAACCCACATAAATCAGAACTGTTTACATTTACGCTGCTGTAAATCTGAATGATTTGCATAGAGATCATATTTAATGGAGGAAATGGGGAAGCACAGTTAACTGTAAGATCTCTGTCTTTGATATATCCTGCATCTCGTCTTCGTTCCCTAATCTGTGCAGATCCTAATTCTGGAGTTCCAGGGCGGCAGGGCTTGCTGTTGCTCCGAGCAATCTAATAAAGATTTCTCAAATAATGGATCAAAATTCACATGGCAGCTTTCAAGGGAGTTCGGGAAAAGCTTGCGGCAGGGACAAGTTAAAGAAATTCAGTTGGCTGCTTGGATTTTCCCAGGATGTTGTGGGAGGAGCAGAAAAGAGGTCAAAGTTTGAAAATGGATAAATTCCATATTATTGATGTTCTTAGGGCTTGTTTATTCTACATCTTTCTCCCTCTGTCCTTTTCCCTTTGGCTCATTCTGAGCCCCTTTTCCTGCAGAGGTCCAGCACAGACCCTTGGTAGGAAAGGTCCTGCTCCACTCAGATCCCCAAGGAGCTTTTATTCCTCACACATGGATCATCTTCAGGGGTTTTTAAAAGGGTTCTGGACAGGACTTGGAGGCTGCTGAGCTCTCAGAGTCCCTGATCAGAACCCTGCTGCTTTTGCAATAACTTGAAAGTGAGTTTGGATTTGGATCTAGCTCCAAGCTCTGAGTAACTTTGACTTAATATTAAAAGAAATAGAAAGTTTAACCAGAATGATGAATTTTTAATTTTTTTTTTTTTTTTTTTAAAGAAGGTTAATATTTAGATTATGTCCTTTTCTTGCCCTTCTTGCCTCTGGCTGACAAGAGCAGTTTAAGCTCAGCTCTGCTCCCCTTGGGTTGCCAGCCTGGCTGCTGGCAGAGTCAGTGAATGAAAGCACTGCGTGCCCTCAGCTCCTGAGACACCAGCACTGTCAGGTTTTGCGTTTTTTTACGGGAATTTCTGTCTCTGCTGGGCCGGTTCAGCCGAGATGAGATCTGCCCTGCTGGGCTTTGCCTGTTCTGGCCGCAGGGGGCCTGACAGACGTCGCTCACTCGTGATGCTCAGCAGCACGAGGAGGAGCTGCAGAGGGGTTTTCATGTCCCTCTTTTTCCTTCTCTGAGGCACTGGGCAGGCTCCTCTCCCTCCCTTCCTGGTCCCAGGAGCAGAAGTCGCTCTGTCACCACACTTCACTTCCAGGCCATGAGGAATGGTCGCCCCATCAGCCCCTGGGAGCGCTGGGATTCTCGGAATATTATGGTGGAGAAGAGGCTGGGGATGCTTTCTGGGGGCTGGAACTTGGTGTGAGTGACCCAAAGGTCACCCACAAAGGTTTCCTGAGGTCTCCAAAGGTTTCCCTGAGTCTCCAGGTGTAACTCACCTGCTTTGCCCTGCGATGAGGCAGTGCCTGTGGTACAGATGGTTCCCGTTTTAGCTTTGTTCCCCTGCTCCAAACAAACTCAGGGCTTGTTTCCCAAGCAGCCCTCGCTGTCAGGTGCCAGCTGGCTGCTTGTAGAGGGGATTAATCCAGATTTGTTCTGCTTGCTCCTCCTTCCACTGGTACCGAGCAGAGGGAAGGCGCCCGTTCTGAGGGGCTGCGTGGCCCCTCAGCCCACTTGAGGCTCTCTGAGCTTGTCTGAAAATGGCCCAGTTATTTGCCTAACCAAGGGCAAGGCCAGGAGACAGACACAAGGCCACTGCGGGCTCGTGTTGCAGCACTGGAACTTCAGTTCTGCTATGAAATGACCCATCAGAGAGTCTCACAGAACAGAGCTGGTTCCAGCCGGAGCTGGGGCTCTCCGAGATGCCCACAAGGGAGGGTTTTTTGGGCAGGTGCTGTCCATTCTGTTAGTGTGGCCAGGTTTCTGCAGGGAGTGGCTGCTTTGGGGGTTTGCACCGCGCACTTGGCTTTCAATCTCGAGGTCAGAGTTGCCCACCTCATCTCACGGGGATGGATTTTTAAAGCTGGGCTGTGTGGGGTGCATTTAAGGGTTTATAACTGTCCTCCCAATCTTATGGCATGTGCCCAAACCCAAAGGATTTGGGAGTTTGAGCTGTGCTAGTCATGCTAACGGAATGGATGGATGCTGGAATCGAGTGTAGGGTTGCCTGAGAAAAAGCAGAGTGTGGGCAACACCTCTTTGTCTGCCTGTCACAGAAACCCACCTTGCTTCGTGCGGGGAACGTTTCAGCTGGGCTGGCAGCAGAGAGCAAGGTGTGAGTCATGGCATGAGTGTGCTTGGTAAAAAGAAAAAGAAAAAAGAAAAAAAAGAAAAGAAAATAAAAAAAGCTCTGGGAGTGCATTTGTTCATCCACCTTGTGTGGGGTGACTGCTGAGTGCAGTGATGCAAAGGTGGTGTTCAAGTAATTTGGGGTGGGATGGGGTGCAGCTCTTCAGGAACTTTAATTTTTTTCCCTCTAACGTCTTTTCCTTGTGAATCAGTGCAAATCCGCTACAAGAATGTTGCTACAAGGATGTTTGGTTAGTGTTATTTGCGTGTGGAGTTTCCGAGGGGATGTTCTGGGACCGGGTGTGCTGTTTAAGGGGAAGTAAAAAGTGATCTTAGACACACAGAACTCCATCTGTGTGCCTAACCAGCAGAGAAGACAAAGAATATGTGAGAATGCACGTGATAGAATGTGTCCCTTATCTTCTTTGTGGCCACAATCCAGTTTAAAAGGGGAGTTTCCCACTTCAGAAGGGTTCCTGGGAGGTGGAAATGTGTCTCCACTTAATAAAACTCCCAAATACGACATCAGACAGCCCAGCTGGACCCCAGAGTGTCTCTTCTTGTGCTGGAGAGTCGAGTTAGCAGATGGAGCTGCTGCTGCTGGTGTCAGTGAGGAAGAAATGCCATCTTTTCCTTTTTACAGGTGTTTTTTTTAAACTCAGAGCAATGGGGTGAGAAGGGTGTCTCAAGCAAGATTTGCTACAGCTTTAATCTGCCTCTGTTTCGGATAAAATCTCAACTATTCTGAGCTTTACTTAATCTTGGGGATGAGATAGGGCAAAATCTCTGAATTGATAGTTTATTGTTTGATGCACAGTGGGCAGGGAAAGGATAAATGCAGGGGTGAGGAGAAATAAATGAGATAAAACCACTCGTGGGGCCAATAAATTGGCAGGCAGGACTGGAGGGCAGAAACAGAAGGTTTATTTTTTACAGCGTGTTTCTTTTTGTTCTCTCCCCTTAATTTTTGGAGGACCCAGGCCCACAGTGAGCTGGAGTTTTGCTGGTCACAGCCCTGGCTCAGGGAAGCTGAAGGTTCAGGGGGATGCTGATCCTCCTGCCTAAGCAGCTGGAGGAGAAATTGCTCTTGAGGCTCACTGGTGCTGCCTCAGCTTCCCCTGGGACTCGGGCAGGTTGTGAGTGGTGGAGAGGGATCTGGGAATTGCTTCCTTCAGCTGGAATTCCTGTCCTTAGAGAGACCTTTGGATGCTACAGCCATCAGCTCTTTCTGAAATGCACTCACTGCAGGGAATTCCTTCTAAACTCACTGTCGGAGCAGGACGGGTCTGAGCTGGGAATTTTGGGAAGAATTTTGCAGGTGAATTTGGTGAAGGATCCTCCTGCTGTTGTGTTGTAGAGATTGATGTCAGTGTGAGTCCCTGAACAAATCAGCTCCATCCCAGCTTCGCACACACACACCTCATCACGGCCTGTTCCGTGCTTTCAGTGCTGGAAATCTTTGGAATATGGAAATATTTGCAATGGTTGCCTTGGGAAATACGTGCGTCCTCACATTTCATAGTCAGCAGTCAAAAAGGAGAGGTACCAGCCTCTCAAAAGGAGCTGGGAACATCCATTTTTTACCTCTGCAAGGCATCTCCTGGCTTCCTTCCGGGCTGGACATCCACACTTTTCAGCAGGTGTTTCCACCCCTGCTTCAGGAGATTTGGGAAAAGCGCTGATAGCAGCAGTGGACAGTCTGGTTGGTCAATTCTGCCCTCAGGAATTCCATTCCAGAGCTCATTACCACCCTCCAAACTCTCCTTGTTTCAGCAGAGGATTCATTCTCTCAGCTTTCTGCATCGCACCCCGCTGGCAGCAGTGCGTCTGGCCAAAGGCTTCGAGGCAGCTGCTCCTTTAAACCAGAACTGCCTGTGATGGGAGAAATCTGAGAGCAGAGCAGAGCTCCGTGGAGCTCTCTGCACAGCTCTGCCCCCTCGTCAGCCTCGTCACTGCTGGCGCCAGGCTGCAGTGACCACAGCCACCCCAAAAAGCCATCCCAGGGCTGTCTCCATGGCAGCACTGCATCCTTCCGCGCTGGAGTCCGAGGTCACGGCTCTGTGCTGCTTTTCCCCCTGCCCCACTGTGCGTGTGTAACCCAGCTGGGATTTTATCCTCTTTGAGTGCAGCGGTGTTTCCTCCCCTGCTGCTGCAGGGACGCTCCCTCGGGCTGCTGGGAGCTGGCCTGGGACAGGCTCCCCCCCTCCTGCCGATGACTGTAACCGTGTGAGTGCTCGCTGACCTCTGCCTTTCTTCTTCTGCTTCTCTGCCTCCCCATCCGTGCCCTCCCTGGCCTGTGCAGAGCATTTCTTGTGCATTTTGGGCAGGCACGGGGATGGCACCAGCCAAGCTCTGCCCTTGAGCCCCTCTGCTTGTTTCCCATCTTCTCCTCCAACTTTAACCTAATACTTTTCCTTAAGCTTTCCCTGCTGCCTGCTTTCCTTCCCCTTGATGGCACTGCCCCAGAGCTTTGGCTGCTGAGTGCTGGCTCCCCTGAGCCCCTCCCTGCTCTTTCAATGCCAGGCCATGGGAATTTGGGCCAGTTTGGGGGTCTGGAAAAGCTACCAGTACTGTAAGGGTTCATTTTTTTCTTTATTCTGGAAAAGGACCTTTGCTTCAGGCTTTGACTTCTGTACTTGGGTTGGGGCTTTGTGCAGCACCTGCCACCCAGCAGAGCCCTGAGAGAGCAGCACTGGCGCTGGGTTCCCCGAGGGAGTGTGGCTCTGTGGGCAAGGGGCATCCTCTGCCCTCTGCTCCTGTTGCCAGCCTTTGTTCTGCCCTGTTGGTGATGCCACTGTCACTGGCAGAGCCCCTGAACGTGCAGGAGGGGCTGGGGGAGCTTTGCAGTTCTGCTCTGAAATGCCTCTGCAGCCTCAAGTTGGGTCTTTTAGCTGCTTTCTTCTGTCTCAGCTTTCAGGAATGAGGGATTCAGGGTCTTTCTCCTCCTCTGCAGTCATCCCTCTAGTGGCTTTTATTCTTAAAGAAAAAAAATAGTGTGCTGTGTGTTCTTCACCACTTATCTGAAACTGGGGGTTATTTTTTTTTTTTTTGGATATTGCATGAGACACGCACAGATCCAGAGGGGAATACAGAAGGTTTGGCTTCCCCAGTGTCCCCATGGATGATCCCTCAGGCAGTGCCAGCCCTGGCACTCTAGGCTGTTGGTCTGCATATAAAGATTAAGCTTGATGGAGTGGAAAGACTTCAGTTCCAACAGGTCTAAAGGCTTTAGGCATTTAAAAGCACTCTGATTTGGGGAGTCTGCATGTTCAGCATTATGCTGAGTGAAAATCTTGTCCTGTTCAGGTGTTGGGCTGTGGTGTGATGGGCATTATTTCAGGCCATGAGATAATTCAGAATCTCTAAGTGCAAAACCGATCAGGCCGCAATATTTCTGCCCAAGGTGGTGACGTCCTGCTGCCTTCTCACAGTGGCTGCAAGTTTCTGGCAGTGAAGGCAAAAATTAGGAAATTACTTTCCTTTGAATTCGGCGGAAAATGAGAAGGAGGATTGCTCTCATGAGTCACGGAGTTCTCTGTCACCCAGCTCTGCAGAGTGACTGAGCCTTTCCCGGGCTGGGAGAGGGAAGGTTGAGCTCAAGCAGGCAGGACAATGAGAGGAGGGAAAGAGCCAAAAGACAGCGTGAGAGCAGGATTTTAAAAAATTCAAATATTGCTCAAGGAAGCAGCAGTTACAATCTGAATCATCCCAGTTTCTCCACCTTCCTGCTGCTGCCTTTCATTCTCCTGGCACAAACATTCTTCCTATTCCCAAGTCTCTCTGGGGAATTGTTTTTCTCCTTTTGATGGAGGGGTGTTTTTCTCCACTCTCTAACTCCAAGTAGCTGAAGGTGCTGTGCTGCTGTTCCACTTTTCTCTCCCTCCAGGACCCCAAGCTCCTCAGGACCTGGAGGCTGCAGCCCCAGCTCAGAAATGGCTCTCAGGCACTCCCTGCTCTGGCCATGGAACTACAGCTCCGATCATGCCCAGAGAGAGAGAAATGCATTTTTTTAAATTTTTTTTTTTTTTTTTTTTTCTGGAAATGAAGCCTCATGTGACTTCCCAGCAGCTGCAGCACAGAGGGAGTCCCTGCTGAGGTTTTTTTTTCCCAGAGAAATGGAGGTGTGCCCTAGCTGGCAGATGCTGTGATGGCATCCGTAGCGCTGCCGGTCCCTGCTGACTTCGGGAAGGACTCGGGATTGTCTGCACCTGCCACACTGTGCTGGGGATCTGTACACCTGTAACCGAGGTGCATACCAACCCACCCCTCTCCTCCCTACATTCTGACATTCTCTGTAGCAGTCCTTCCTCTCTCCCCGTAACATTTCCTGATTTATTTCTAATTTCCCCTCCCACCGGCTCTGTCACTAACGGGTTTTGTTTTGCATGCGTTTCACAGACCCACAGAGGGGGTTTTTTGGTGCTTCCCTGACTCCTGCAGCCTTTTCATTTTTTTTTTTTTTACCATATGGGAGAACCACAGTGTGGCTGCAGTGGTGCCTGAGGCAGCCCTGAATTCTCTGCCTGCAGGTCGTGCACCTCTCCTGGCAAATTAATCTGTCTGAGCCTCCTCAGCCGTTTGTTTGCACTGCATGGGCACTTGAAGAAGGGAATTTTTTAGTCCCTGGGAGTCTTTGGGAGGTGAGGCTGCCCTGGGGAATGTGAAGCCATACAGAGGATGCCCTGCTGGCTGTGAGCTGTGGCTCTTTGAAGGGTAATGCTTACAAAAAGCAAAGCTTTCTAATTTTTAACATATCCTTTTGGAGGCAATTATGAGTTCAAACCCCTGGCTAACACGACCATGGCTGTAGCTATTTATAGAGCTTGGAATTCCTACCCAGAGCTCAGGCATTTCACAGTGGGCTGCTCCCTTCCGAACACTGGACTTCCTCGGGAGATGTTTCCTGTTTGCTTCTAAGTTCAGGAGCTGCTGCAGCTACAGGGAGCCTTTGCTGTAAATAGGCTGAAACATGGAAATTCAACTTTTTCTGAATTGCAAAATTGTAATTCTTTAGCACAGGATCTGCTGGAAGTCCTTAATGAAGCTGTTGTGGTTTGGTTTTGTTTTGTTTGTTTGGTTTGGTTTTTTTTTTTTTTTCCTTCCTATGCTGCTGTGAATGAAATGTCATTAAGGGACATCAGTGGCTTCATGAAAGATGGATTGGGGAGCAGAGTGTCCACAATTGTGTTTGTGGATCTCTGTGCCTGCACTGGATGCCTTAGGAGGCTGAAATAAGTGTTCAGAAGAGGGGCTTTATGTGCCTGGCAAGGCTGTATTTCATGGAATCATGCAATAGTTTGGGATAGAAGGGACCTCAAACCCATCCAGTCCCACCCCTGCCATGGGCAGGGACCCCTTCCACCATCCCTGGGTGCTCCAAGCCCTGTCCTTGGGCACTGCCAGGGATCCGGGGGCAGCCACTTCCAGGGCCTCCCCACCCTCCCAGGGAAGGATTCCTTCCCAATATCCCATCCAAACCTCTTCCCTTCCAGAGAACTTGTGCATTCTGAGCACAAAGGTGCAGCGTGCCAGCTTGGGTTTGTGCAGGCACGCATGAACGCATCGCAGCACAAACACATGGCAGAGAGCACCATTTCTGTGTGCCAAGGCAGGAGCCCTCTCTGTGCCCCTGGCCCTTTCCTGGGGTGCCTCGGGTGTGCAGATTGCTGCCTCTTCCCAGCCTGCTGCACCCTCTGCACACCTGCGGGAGGGTGACGTCTGTCCCCTTTCCCTCCAGCACAGGCTGAGGGCAGGGCTGTGAAATATTGAATATTGGGAACCCCATGGGGCTGCCAGGGCTGTGAAATATTGAATATTGGGAACCCCATGAGGCTGCCGGGGCTGTCAGGGCTGTGAAATATTGAATATTGGGAACCCCGTGGGGCTGCCAGGGCTGCCAGGGCTGTACAATATTGAATATTGGAAACCCTTGTGGGACTGCCAGGGCTGTACAATATTGAATATTGGAAACCCCGTGGGGCTGCCAGGGCTGTATAATATTGAATATTGAGAACCCCATGAGGCTGCCGGGGCTGCCAGGGCTGTACAATATTGAATATTGGGAACCCCATGGGGCTGCCAGGGCTGTAAAATATTGATTATACAAAACCCCCATGGGGCTGTCAGGGCTGTGCAATATTGAATATTGGAAACCCTGTAGGGCTGCCAGGGCTGTGCAATACTTGATATTGGAAACCCCCATGGGGCTGCCAGGGCTGTAAAACATTGAATATGCTCAACCCGCATGGGACTGCTCCCTGGGGCTGAGTGTGTGACAATGCCTGTGCCCAGGGAAGCAGCAGTGCTCTGGTTTTGCAGAGGCTGAGCTGCCTTTTTAGAGAGTTCAAACCTTTCAGTGTTTAAACCCTTCAGTGTGTTCAAACCCTTTGGTGCGTTCAAACCCTTTGTGTGTTCAAACTTTTCAGTGTTTAAACCCTTTGTGTGCTCAAACCTTTTAGTGCTCACACCCTTCGGTGTGTTCAAACCTTCCAGCGTTCAAACCTTTCAGTTTTTAAACCCTTCAGAGCGTTCAAACCCTTCCAGTGTTCAAACCTTTCGGTGTTTAAACCCTCCAGTGTGCTCAAACCCTGCTGTAAATTCATCTGCGGCTCTCTGCTGCTCCTGCTGCGTGCCTGAACACCGGGGGATGAATAAGCACTTTTGAGCAGCGATGTTCCTCACCCTCAGAGGCTCTCAATTTTGCCTGAGCTCTGCAGCGTTCTCGCTGCCTCCCTCGCAGCCGGCTCTGCTCACGCCTGCCCGGTGCCGGGGCGCTCCGG
This sequence comes from Regulus satrapa, assembly GCA_013396955.1. Classification (NCBI taxonomy): domain Eukaryota; kingdom Metazoa; phylum Chordata; class Aves; order Passeriformes; family Regulidae; genus Regulus; species Regulus satrapa. The sequence goes on along the minus strand of VWZN01011505.1, from coordinate 49,599 downwards.
GGAGCTGCGAGCAGCGTTCCTGGGGCTGCCTGGGCTGCCTCACGGCCTCCAGACTGATTTACTGGAGCAAAGTAGGCCAGGAGGACCGGCAGGGAGAAGCTGGGGGATGAATGGGGCGGCATGAAGTCACCGTGCTCCGCCAATCCGGGCAGGGCCACGCAGCTACGGATGCCTCTCGATGCTGGCACCGAGCGCACCTTTGGCTGGTGGCTGGATGCCTCCAGCCCGAGCCCAGCGTGCACCAAAGAGTTACTAGCTCAGGCCCAATCGTTTGTGAGTGTTCCGTGAGGTGAGTGCGCTCAGGGGGATGCGGCTGAGCAGCCTGCACCCCGCGCTCTGCTCCGCACCTTTCAGTGTCCCTGTACGTGGTCTCTGGTATGGCTGTCCTGCACCACCTGCTTCACCTGCCTGCCTGTCCCCCCCTCACTCTTTTCTTTCCTCCCCACGTCCACCCCCCTCGTGTCTGAGCACTCCTCCTGAGCCTGTGCACTGCCCAGAGCCCACCTGCTTTCCCCCTTTCCTCCTTACCCCCGAAATGCCCACTGGGGGGGTGGGCTCTGGGGCTCTCCCTTCCTGCAGAGTGAGAAGGGAGGAGGAGCAGCTGCCTGGGAGCTGCGGTGCTCTCCTCCCGGCTGGCAGCTGGGTTCTTCTCCTCCTGCCTGGGAGCTGGCTCGTTCTGCTCCCTGCAGGAGCTCAGCCTGGAAAGGAAGCCGGGAGCAGGAGGAGGAGGAGGAGGAGGAAGGTCCACTCTGTCCCCTCAGCATCCTGCTCGACCCCTGGGTGGTGGCAGGGGGGAGGAGTTGTGGGCATGGCAGTGACTCAGGTCTTGTGCCAGGCTCCAAACGAGTTCCCAAGCTGGGGCCATCTGCTTGAGACGCTTCTCCTGCCCTTCTTGGGGAGCAGAATCTTGGGACTAACCTCTGAGCGTCTTTCATTGTTCCCATCCTCCTGTCAAGTTGTTTGCGTGTTGTTCTTCGTCCTCTTTTGACTTTCCCTTTCTCTCCCCTCCCTCCCTTCTTGCCCGTGCTCTTGTTCACTGCTAGGCCAAGCAGAAAGCATGGAGACGTCTGATATGGCGACAGCAAAGGTAGGATGGAAATGCTGCCGGCCTCACTGTGCGTAAGTGGTTTCGCTTGGCACCTTCTTACTCTGTCTCTCGACCCTTTTACTGCCCCCTGCCCTCCCTCCCTGCTGCTGGGAGAGCCAGTGCCGGGCTGAGGACGGGCTTTAAACCCTGGGAGGATCTCACACTCGCGAGGTTGGAGGAAATGCTGGAGTGTCGGGGCTGGGAGGGAGGGAAATTGGGGAGCTTGTGCTCCCTCCGTGGCATCCGAGGTGGGAGCAGGGATGCTGGCAGGGCCTGCTCGGCTGCTGAGTGAGGGAGTGACACTAGATGGTGCTTTAGGGGCAGCTTTCCTCTCCCAGGGATGCTTGGGTGAGGAGAAATTCCTTCTGGCAGCCTCTTTTTTTTTTTTTTTTTTTTTTTTTGGAAAGAGCTCGGGGGAGTGGGCAGAGGGAGAANNTTGGAAAGGATCTCAGGGGAGTGTCAAGCGAGAAAGTAATTCCAGCTTATGGATGCATCCACCCCTTTTCTGTGAGGCTTCTCTGTTGCCTGTGCTGCTTGCTTTCCTGTGGGTTCTGCTTTCCTGTGGAAATCTGGGCGTGGAGCTGGGTGGATGCAGAGCCACCAGAGCGGCTGACCGCCCCGGCACGGCCTTCAGAGCCAGGGTTTGTTTTCCTGGCCACCCAGAGGGCTCTCCTTGGGGTCACAGCAGGGTTCCAGTGCAGGGGCAACACGATGGAGTTTGGCATGGCTGCAGAGGGAAATGAGTGGGAAAGGGCATAAGTAATCATAAATAATTATAAATGATTATAAATGATTATAACTGCTTTTGAGGTCGCTCTGCCTGGGTCCTCGAGCATGGCCACGTGGCCTGCTGGGTCCCAGGGACAGGCTCCTTCCTGGGCAGGGAATTCCACGGTTAAACCATGTTGACCTGACCTTGCTCACGTGTTAAACATTTTCCGTCTTTAAACCGTGGTGCTGCTCGCAGGTCACAGCGGGAACCCAAGCTGAGTTTTCCCTGTCACATTTATTCCAGCTCTAACACTCCATCCTTCCCAATTCCACTGCCCAGAAGCCTGGGTGAGGCTGGGGAAGGTTTTGCCCTGGGACTGGGTTGCTCCTTGATGCAGGTTTTGAGGGGTTTTTAAGTGTTTATCAATAAATTGCATGATGAGCCTCTGGATAAATGTTGCTTTATGAAGGTGAACTCGTCCTCACTATCGTTTTTGCTGAAACCTCAGCTGCTGCAAACCCTCTTCAAGCTGTAGGGCTTGAAAAAAAATTAAAAAATCCCACTGAGGATGTGGAAAGGTCTGTGGCATTTCAGTTGGACTTTGTGGTGATGTTTTGGGGAACTCAGTTTTCTCTCTGGGTTGACAAAAAAAAAGCATTTTCCGTGACAGAAACAACAGCGTAAATTGAAAATTGTTTTTCTCTGTACCTGCTTTTTTGTAGTTTTTGGTTTGAATTAAAGGGAAATGTGACCTACAGTGTTACAGCGCCATCTTAGCGTGAATGCACTGGAAAAAAAAAAAAAAAATCTAATTATCTTTTTGGAGAAATGGAAAACTGAGTTGAGTTTGAACCTTTTAAAACAGATACAACTTGGGAAATAGCTATGTAGACATTCCTGGAATGAGCACAGGTTTATTTGGACTTTGGGATGTTTAGTCCCCAATTCTTTATTTTAAACCCCCAAAATTCAGTTTTCTTTGCTGACTTGGAGCCGGTTACCCCTGTAAAGTTTGGAGCACTAAAGGGATGTTGTTAATTCTGATTAATTTCTGCTGGGCTGAAACACACTGCAAGGCTCAGCTTTTCTGCCCAGGGGAACCCTCGGACCTTTAGGATGTTGTGAGAGATACTGAAGCTGATTTTCTTGTCCCATCTCAGGGGAAATGTGTTCCTCTCCTGAGCTGGGAGGGGGTGATGAGTGAGGTGCATTTTTACAGCATCCCAGAGGTTTTTAGAGATGGTTTCTGTGGCTTTGAGCGGGAAGCACTTGGCTGGGATTGCTTGGAGAAGTGTCTGCGAGGGGAGAGGGACAAAACAGCTTATTAAACTTCAATATTAAACATTACTTTTACTTTCTGTGCTTCCAGCTTCCCCCCAGGCCCTGACTGGGGCAGTGGCAAAATAATGTGTAAAAATTGCTTTTTTTTATTTCTCCAGCACCAAGCCCTGGTTGCTGCACCCATCCCTTGGTGCAGATGTTCCTGCCTCTGCAGAGGCCGTGCACAGCCCTGTTTTATCCATCCAGCATTTCTTTCATCCAAGTAGGGGGTCAGGAAAAAAAACCAAAAAAACAACAACAACAACAACAACAACAAAAAAGGAACAACAAACTCTGGTTTTGTGTATTCCAGACCTAACTTTTAAAATTCATGAGGCCTTGACAGTTTGTACTGGCAGGTCAGGAAAACATCCGGGCTTTTTTTCTTTTTTTTTTTTTTTTTTTCTGCTCCTGATCTCTCAACTTTTTCTTCAGTTTGAGAAAGTTCTGCTTGGTTTTGGCTTTGTTGCTGTTTTTAGTGTTTGTGTGTGTGTGTGTGTGTGTGTGTGTGCTGCTGCTGCTGGACTTCCTCCTCCTCCTGGCGGGTGCTGGAGGCAAGCAGGAGCCCCAGGGGAGGTTTTATTAATGGAATTCTTGATCTGGACCAGGAATACTCAAAATGTTACTGGCAGGAGGCCAGGATCCAGATTATCTTGATTCTTTTTGAAGTTTATGAGAATTTTTCCCTGGGAGAAAGGACAGGGATGAGGCAGGGCAGCACAACACACGGACTTGTGATATTATTATTTATTGTTTGTGCGGAGCAAACGATGCACCTAATTAAAAAATGAGATTCCTTCTCCCAAACGATCCAATGGCATTCCAATAAAATCATTGGATTTACAGCCTTTATGAAGGGGGAAATGAACCTCTGGTCTAACATCCTGTGCGAAGGATGAAAATGGTGAAAATACGTATTTATGGCTCTGTCAGGGCACCTGCACGCATTTCAGAGCTGCTGCTCAGCTCGGCTATTATGTTTATTTTCACTAAACATCAAAACAAACTCTAAGGAAACACAGTGTTTACCCTCTTATGCCTATTTTTAATTTTTCGTATGGAAAAATAATTTTTACCAAAATACCAAAGGCTTGGGAAAGCACTTTTGAATGCAAAACATGATCGGGAAAGACATTTGCCACTTAAATTGGCATTTATACAAACCAGAACAATATAGCAACGATGCTTTTTACAACCGTTTTCTGAATTCCAACCTGCAGTTGCACAGAGCAGGGATTTATAGGGCTTCCCTTCCCAAAACAGAGGCCAAAAATGAGTTTGGACCCCTCCAGCCACAGCTCTGACTGGGTTTTTTTCCATTTTCCCCTTTAGTGGGATGGAGTAGGTAGATAATTAATCTGGAATTCATCTTGCATGTGACTGATAGGTATTCTTAGCTCTGAGGAGGTGGCTGTGCACAGCCCAGCCCTCCTGATACCTACAGCTGCTTTTGGGTTGCCTTATTTCAATTTTAATGGCTTTTTTTCACTGGAATAATTAAGTGCAGAGGATGGAGGGGGGAAAGTAAAGGGATCCAGCTGGATCAGCCAGAATTTGGGAGTGGGAATACCTGAGTATCCCTCCAAGGCTGGGAGGATTTTGGACAGCACGTTCCAGAGGTGGTCAGCCAGACATTTAAACACCTTCCCAGCAATCTCTTTCCTCTGATAATTTCCCCAGCCCTCACATTATTTGGATTAAAAAAAATTTTAAAAAGAGAGAGAGAGAGAGAGAAAAAGAAAAAGTGCATGACTGCTTATCTCTTAATACCTTTCTTGCCTGAGCTTTGATTTCCAAACATGTGACTCTGCAGCATTAGTCTGTCCTAGATTTGCCAAGCTTGCAGGTCTCCTGACCCATTTTACAGCAGTTCTGATTTGCCTCCCTCCTTGACAACCTGCAGGCCACAGCTGCAAAGCTGCTGCTGGAGAAAAGCCCGGCCCAAAGCCGGCCCAAGCTGGTGCAGGTGGGACCTGGGAAGGGCTGAGTCCGGGATTATGTGGGGTCACATTTGGAGGCGTTTTTCCCACGCTGTTTGTCGTGGGGACAGGCCTGTGCCCGGCTTTCTGGTTTAATCACTGCTTTTTGTCCAGAAATAAACAAAAAGTGCATCGCGAGATTGCTGTTGGAGCAAATTCCCGAAGCAGGGATTTGGGGAGCTCCCCTGGGGCTCTGCTGCACAACTCCCCATTTCAGGGTTGCCTCCTCAGTTTCTCAGACTTCAGTCCAAGATTCATTTCACCTGTCCTGGAATGGTCCAAGCCTTCCAAAAATGACTTTCTGCGGAATGCAGAACTGGAACTTTGTCACGTCTTCATCTCTCCAGCGTTTGGAAGAATCAGAAAAAAATAATATTTTTTTGTCGTTATTAGGCACAGTAGGAAGCAAAGAACCACATTTGTTACTTTCCAGAGGGGATGTGGGCATCAGAATCCCAGTGTTTCCTGGGACAAATGCCACTGAAAGCTTTGCAAACCAGGACAGAGCTGTGGAGCTGCCCCAAGCACCCCCTGTCCCCCAAGCAGAGAACACAACCAAGGTGGTGATTTTACAGAGGAGGGGTTTTTGTGTCAGCTCACCCATCTGCAGCCATGGGGATGAGGGTGTGAGTGCAAAAAAAAAAAAAAAGGACAAAATACCATTTAAAGCCCTTCAAGGGGGTAGAATCTTTATTTACACACAGCTGCCTGCTCTCTTTTCTTCTACCTCCCCTAAAACGGATTAATTCCTGCAGGATTTATAATCCAGACTTTTCCNAAAAAAAAAAAAGGACAAAATACCATTTAAAGCCCTTCAAGGGGGTAGAATCTTTATTTACACACAGCTGCCTGCTCTCTTTTCCTCTACCTCCCCTAAAACTGATGAATTCCTGCAGGATTTATAATCCAGACTGTTCCTATCCCAGTTCCAAAGCCTTCCACTTTTCGTAAGGAAATCTAGTTTCCCATAAGGAAATTCAGTTTCCCATAAGGAAATTCAGTTTCCCATTAGGAAATTCAGTTTCCCATTAGGAAACTCAGTTTTCCATTAGGGCATTCAGTTTTCTCTTAGGAAATAGAGTTTTTCAGGAAGAATTTTGGTTTTCCATTAGTTTTCTACCTCTCAGGTGAGCCTGGGGGCCTGACTCGTTCCTTCAGGAAGTTGCAGAGGGGATTTTCTCAGGACCTGTGGTGGTAGGACAAGGAGAAATGACAGATTGAAAGAGGGGAAATTCAGGTTACATGTCCCAGCTTCTAGAGCATCACCAGGGTTGGAGTTCTCTTTTTTTTTTTTGGCCTGAAAAATCAGCTCATCCCCTGCTCTGGGTTAGTCAGGGAGTTGGAGTGGTGGTTTGGCAGATCCCCCCACGAGCAAATATTGCAGCACTAAAAGAGAGAGGAGAGGGCTGGGGCTCTGCCTCTTCCTCCAGCTCCCCTGCATGGGGAGAACCTGGTGCTGAAGAGAAAAGCGAATCAACCTCTCGCTGCAGAAAAAGGCCAAGGGAACACAACCCATGCGTATGAGGGGCCTTCAAAAATCCCATCTGCTCTTGTTGGAGTTCTCAAATGATTTCACAAGTGGGGGAAGCATGGCCAGGACTGAGGGGAATCTGCAAGAGAGATGGAGAGGGGCTTTTGTGAGAATACAGAGTGACAGGGCAAGGGGGAATGGCTTCACAGTGGCAGAGAGTGGGGTTAGATCGGATAATAGGAAATGTTCTTTATCGAAGGGGACACAGAATGACAGGGCTTCACCCTGGCAGAGAGTAGGGTTAGATTGAATTATAGGAAATGTTCTTTACTATGGAGGGGAAATATTCTTTACTGTGAGTGGCATGGAGTGACAGGGCANGAAATATTGTTTACTGTGAGTGGCATGGAGTGACAGGGCAATGGGGGACTGGCAGAGAGTGGGGTTAGATCGGATGATAAGAAATGTTCTTTATTGTAGGGGGCACAGAATGACAGGGCTTCACCCTGGCAGAGAGTAGGGTTAGATTGGATTATAGGAAATGTTCTTTACTATGAAGGGGAAATATTCTTTACTGTGAGGGGCATGGAGTGACAGGGCAATGGGGGACTGGCAGAGAGTAGGGTTAGATCTGATGATAAGAAATGTTCTTTATTGTAGGGGGCACAGAATGACAGGGCTTCACCCTGGCAGAGAG
>VWZN01011505.1:11648-25104 GCA_013396955.1 Regulus satrapa | reverse complement strand
CCGCGGACGGGCATGGGCACGGCCGGGCCCGGGCCAGCGCCTCCGGCACCGGCACCGCCCGCCCGGCGCCGCTGAGCCCCGCCGAGGGGCCGTGCCATGCTGCAGGAGGTGAGTACCCTCCCGCAAGGCCGCTCGCAGTGCATGAATGAATGAGCCCCCATGAATGCCGGGCGGTCCCGAGGGAATTCCTCCTAGCTGCTGCTGCCGCTGCTGCTGCTGCTGTTGCTGCTGCTCCTCCTGCTCCTCGCTCCCGAATGGCTGCCAGGTCAGTGCTGTCGCTGTCCCCCTCGCTGTCACACGTGTGACATCCTCCATCGCGCTCCTCCGTCGCGCTCTCCGGGCAGATTAAGGCTGGAGTCCATGTTGGTTGTGCTGCTGCTGCTGCTGCTGCTCTCCGTTCGGGGGGCTGGAAAGCAGGCGGCGTGACATCATGGTGCAGGGATGCTTCGTTTCTCTTCCTTGCCGAGGGCTGGGCCCTTCATTTCACTTCAGATTTCAGTTTTAATTCAATACGATTTCATTTCATGTTTTTCTCTCCCTGTTCTCTCCCCCACGCACGTGCCCTGCCTCTCCTGCAGGGCGGAATTGCTAAAACAGCCTTTTCGATTGTTCAAAACAATGGGCAAATCGTGCTGTTTGGGTCTTTTTTTTTAATTTTTTTTTTTTTCTTTCCCCCTTCTCTTATTTTTGTTTTCTTTTGCAGCTTTCATTCCCCTCACCCCTCCTCGTTTCCCCTTCAGGCCCTGCTGTGTCCCCCATCCCCCATTCCCACGGGGACAGTTATTCCTGCAGTGACATCTGGGTCCAGGGGAAGGCAGAGGCAGGAGGGGGTCGGAGTTGGATGCGTCACGGAGCTGCTGCAGGAACATGGTTGGATTTGTTTGCCCATGTGCTCTCTTGCCTCTTCCAGGGCTGGTGGTTCCGCTCTGCCTTCCTCTGCCGCCGTTTGTGTGTTTGCACTGATGGGGAGAGGCACGATTTGGTTTGTGCCACTTTTTCAGGCTGTGCTCCAAATTCTATACAGGTGGCTTTTAAAAATTTTTAAAATTATTTTTTTTAATTTAATTTTTTTGGCGAGGGAGAACAGTAGGAAGTGAGGATTCATTTCACTCTGTGTGCTCATAGACAGGGAGAATCTGCTGAGTGCCCTAAAAAAAAATAAATAATGTTTTTTCTTAGATTACTGGTGGCTGGCACTGTCTTGTGCATCATGGAAATGCTGGTTCAGAAAAGAGAATATATTCCTGTCCCCTTGCTCCATATGATCACATGCATCCGCAGGGGAAGCTGGTAGATTTAGGATGGAGCTTGTGATTTTGACTCAGTAGCATGGAAAGTTCAGTTCAAACCTTCGGGATGCATCTTCCAGCAGTGCAGTAACTTGGAATCCCCAAGAGCCTCTTGGAGAAGTCCCCAGCAGATAACCAGCAAGAGAGACTGTGTAAAAAGGGGGACAAGGCTGAGCCAGGGGCTCGGGGCAGAGGGCAGTTGTGACTCTCACACTGAGGGTCTGAGCCTCTCTGCTTTTCACTCGGAGCTGGCCAGTGCTGCTGCATGGCTGGAGCACAGCAGGGCGGGAATGCGCGCAGGATATCGATCAGAAATCGTGGCTTTGTTATTTCCAGAAAGGTAAAGGCAGGCAACATCAAGGGCTGAACAAAGGGAAATCGCTTTGATCCCAGCTTTGAAGATCACAACGCCTTCCATTAACTTGTGACGGCTGCTGCTGACGAGCTGTGGGAGTGAGTGGGAAGATGCAGAGCTCCAGCTTTGTCTCCTGCTCCTGATGAACAATATCCCTGTCCGCCCCCGCGCTGGCTGCCAGGCGAGCTCAGAGCCCTCCTCAGGCACACGCTCAGCTCATCTGGGGTTTGTGAAGCCCTGCGAGGCCGGGATGTCCTCAGGGGACGGTGCTGTGCTGGGGATAAAGTCCCCAGAGCCTTGCTGCAGTTGGAGGTGGGCAGCAGGGAAAAGTGCCTGAGCTCTTCCGCAGGGAGTCTGGGAGTGGTACCACACCTACATCCCCACCCAAAAGTGGGCCTGGGTGTTTATCCCCAGCTTTGTTGCTTTATCTCACTCTCCCTTGAAATGAAGCAGTATGACAGCAGCGTTGCATCCCCAAAGCGCTGAAAGATCCTGTTAGCTTGGAAACGATGAGGATTAAAATAAACAGGCTTGGATTTGTTTTAATTTTTATTTTTATCTTCGGAGCTGTCAGGTTTTCAAAACCTTCCTCACATCAAAGATGGTTTAACAGGGTCTGTTGTTGTTTTGTTTATTTTTTAAACAGGGCTTGCGTGCTCTGTTCTGCCCCAAGTTGCAGGCTTGGAGATGTTGATGGAAGCATCAGAGGTGGCAGTACTCACTGTTAATTACAAGAGGTCTTGACTTTGTGGTGGGGAGGGGAGGAAAACAAAGCCTGGATCTGTTCCTCCTTGGGAAGCACAGCTGTAGAGAGGCTGACCTGCAGGTAACCGTGGTGGGGCTGTGTCTGTCGCCTTCAGAGGGATGTGAAATTCTTACTTGGTGCTGTTTCCCCTTTACTGCTTCCCAGATTTCTTTGTACTATCCGCCATACTTTGTCTTACGTGGCTCTCCTTCCCTTGGAGCAAATGGAATTATAACGATTTGTGACTGAGAGAGGGGTTTAGGGTGTGATTGATAGCCCTGGTGGCTCCCCGCACATAAAAGACCCTTTCCAAGTTGTGACTGCTGCCTTATTGGACTTTATTATTAAGATCTGCCTTGTCATATTCCAGAAACATTCTCCAACTCTTCCTCGGGATTTTTGCAGTTGCTCCAAGCAGGAAGGGAGAGGTTTCTTGCAAGCTGGCCGAGGGGGAGTTTCTGTGAGAGATGAGGCCGTTTGTCCATGGGTCTGTCTCCAGTGGTAACCAGGATCGGGTGATGCACGGGGACAATGACATGGTTAATAATGCATCTGCCCATCCTCGCACTGCTGGCTGTGGGCAGAAGGCAAATTCCTTCCTAATGCTTGCAGTGATTTGCTAATCCTCTCAGGCATAATAATTGCATTAATTTTATTTCATGAATATGTAAACATGTGATTGGATGTCATGGGAGGACAGCATTCTGCGAGATGTCGAAATAGACTAAATCTTAAAGAAGAAGGCTGGACTTTTCTGTTAAAAAAAAAAACCAAACGTGCTGAAGGCAGGCTATTTTTATGGTTCTTTTCAAAGCACTTGTCATGAAACACTCCTTGGTTTCTGCAGAGCCCTGCAGGTGTCATTGCTTTTTTGACTTATTGCTTTCTCTTTTGTCTCTCTTGCTGGGAGATGTAATAGAAATATAACATTTTGTTATTGCTTGTAGAGCAATGGCGGGCCCAGGGAATTGCTCCAGGATCTGTGCAGGCTTTCATTCTTGAATGATCAATTTGAAGGGAGTGTAGGTTGGTGATCAAAAGTTGTTACCATCTGCTTGCTGTTTGGGAGACTGCATAATGAGCTCTGAATCTCCTCGTTTTCCACTGATGTCAGACTGGATGGCAGAAAAGTATCTTTGTAGGCGTCTAATTAACCCCTCTAATAGCTGTTTCTGAGGAGAATTAACTCTTTTCAGTGCTACAGGCAGGCCTGAGGTGCCTTCTTGACCTTTCTGTTCCTTTCCAGACTACCAGCACAGTTCTGTGTTGTCCCAAGGATCTCCGCTCTTGTTCAGGAAAGCGTAGGCACGGGCTTGACTTTGCACAGCCCATAGATTTCAGACAGAGAGAGTTCAATACGTGCTTCAGTATGTGCATGTCTGCTGGTTTGGGGACACCCTGCTCAGCACTTGCAGAACTCGGCTCAAATTGCAGAACCAACCCCAATTGTGGGCCTGGAAGGACTCGTTACTGCAGGGAGAAGTGAGGAAATGCAGGGTGGCTCTTGGAAAGCGAATTCTTTGGAGAACTGAGGGAAGACTTGGAGGCTTTTAAGCTTTCCAGATCAGGATTCCTTGAGGAAATCCAAGGGGTTGAGAAATGCACTGCAGGGAACGGTGTGGCCGGTGTTTTCCTGCCCCCTGAGGAGCTGCTGGTGGTCACAGTGAAGGCGGCAAGTGCTGTGTACCTGTGCTTGCTCAGCTGAGCTGCTCTGGTTGCAAAACTCTGCGGAACTTTTCCTACTTCTGGCTGAATTCTAATTCATATCCTGCAAGTGGCAGAGCCAAAGGGATTTGCTGTGTTAATCCGTGTCCCAGGTACTGTGACAGTTCCTTTCTGGAGGTGGCTGCTGGCTCTCGGGGCACCTGGGACTTGGGAAAGAGCTGCTGCAGGGAGTTTGTCAGTCCCAGGGATTGTCAGTCTGTGATTCAGATCTGGGGGGGTGGACAGACTCTGGTGTCACTTCAGGACTGCTTGGGTGTCATTTGTTTAACAGTCTGCAGCAAAGTCAGGTTTTTTGCTCAGTCCTCCGTGAAAGCATTGTCAACAGGTCCTTTATAGTTTAAAGAACGCCAGGCTTAACTTGTGGAATACTTTTCCCAAAAGTCACTGCTTGGTGAAGTTCTGCTCATCAGCTGGTTCAGGTCCTTACAGGAAATGCTCTGTTGGAGGAGGAAATTTGGCCTTTCTGTGTCTTGCCTGGTGGGTCAGGGAAGGGTGTGACCAAGGGCTGGTCTGTGCATTGCCAAATGTTCTTTTTCATCAGCTGAGGGAAAGCTTGTAGGATCCCAGAAAGGCTTGGGTTGGAAAGGCCCTAAAGAGTCACCTGTCCCACGGGCAGGGACACCTTCCACTGTCCCAAGTTGTTCCAAGACCCATCCTTGGAATTCCAGCGATGGGGCAGCTACAGCTTCTCTGGGCACCCTCTGCCAGGGCCTCCCCACTCTCACAGGGAAGCATTTATTCCATTTACCCAACCCAAAATTCCCTTTTTGGTCTGAATCTATTTCTCCTTGTCCTATCACTACAAGATCTGCTAAAAAGACCCTCCCCAGCTTCAAGATACCGCCAGGCTACACTTTCTTTACTACTCTGCTGCAGATATTGATGAGTCTGAGCAGAGTTTGGCCCCTTCCCATCCGCACCACGCTTGCTGATGAGATTTTGATGAGGTTTTCCCTTTAGGGACAGCAAGGGCATAAACCAAGGAGACAAACTCAGCCTTCTGTGCTTTGAAATGCTCCGTGCAGGGGTTTTCACCTCAGAGCAAAGGGGCTGCTGCTTAGGTGGGCTTGTTTGTGTTCTGTCCCTCACTTAGTCTGTCTCATCTACTGAAGGCTACTCTGCAGGGGGATGTGAGGCCCTGAATGCATTCCGGGCAATTAGGTCTCTAAAGCGTTATTTATTACAATTATTATTTTTTTTCAAAGTGGGTCAAGCCGTTTTGGCATTTCAGGCGTTGATTCCCGGTTCAATTGCAGGCCTTGGTCGCCATGGCAACTGCAGAAAGCGTTCGTCATGGCTGTGCCTTGGGCTGGATTCAAACTCCAGGGAATGAGCAGGAGCTGGGAGAGCTCGGAGGGGCTCGGGCCAGGGGCAGCCCGGAGCCTTCTGTGCCCATCCTCGCTGTGGCGGAGCTTGGTCAACAGGCTCGTCCTTTTCTCTGTCTGTGGAGTCCTTCATGAGAGAAATATTCAGCTTTTCCCAGGCATCAGAGAGCAGGAGGGGAATTCTGCCCTCCTGGGTTTGATATTTGTGCCACAGAAGGAGCCCTTGATGTTACTTTCCCCCCCTCCCTTATTACTGCAAGGGTGGAAATCCACACACACCTAACACGGTATGTGTGGATGGATTTAATTTTTTCAACTAAAAAAAAACAAGCTCGGAAGACAGAATCTGCCCAAGGTTGTTCTTGGCAGAGCTGGCACCAAAAACTGTGGCTATGGCAGTGTGAGCTGGGCAAAAATGAAATTGCCAGCTCTAAACAGGTCAGTGCTGCTGCTGCTCCAGCGCAGCTGGAGCTTGCTGGGCTGTGACTGAAACACCCACCTCGAGGAGCTCTGTAAGACCATAAAAAAGACTCAAATAGCGCCAAACTTTGCAGCATTTTCCATCTCGAGTTTCACCTGCACCCCATGGCAGCTGTAGCCTGGTTTTGAGCTGCAGTTGAGCAGCAGCAAAATCTCACAGCTGCAAACCGAAAACAAACAGAGCCCGGACTGAATTTGTCCTGGTCTTTACAGAGCTGCTCTGAACTTGAGCTCAAAGTGAAACCGTGAGCCCGAACGAACCGAAAATGAGGAGGAGGCTGTGCGGGGTAAAGTCAGGTTTTGTAGAGCTGTAGGGGAACAATTTGTGCATCTGTTGAGATAGGTTTAGCCCAGTGATGGGACAATGGCTTCACATCCTTGCCTGGTGTTTTTGAGGACTTCTCTCATAAACCGGCTTCTGTTACCTCAAGCATGTTGGGGGTGAGCAGGACCAACACAGCCTCGGAATTTGGAGGTTCTAACTAGGAATCTGCTTTTTCTAGTCTGTAAAAATGGCAATTCAGAGCCATATCCAACTCTGGGACCACTGCTGGTGAACTTGGAGTTATTAATATAGCTCTGCTGGGCTGCTAAAATTGAGTTTAGCAGGAGCACAGATGAGGTGAAACACCCTTTTTTACTGGATCAGCTGAAAATCTGTGAAGGAGTCTGATGCTCTTTAATACTTCAAAAACTAAGAAATCCCTGATAATTTTATTTTGTGTTATATCTAAACTGTTGCAGGCAGTGCTGCTGGGAGAATGGTTCAGATAATTTTTTGATTAGTATTTGCTTTAATTATTATTTTTAATAATAATTTTAAGTTATTTAAGTTATATTATTTTATTATTATTTAATCTTGATTATTGCTGTGCTGGTTTAGCATTCAGTCCTGTGCCTTGTCCAGGGCAAGGGAGGGCACAGGACAAGATGATGTGACAATATTTCACTGGGAATGTGTTCCTTGGGAAGAACCTCAAACAAGGGGGAATTGCTCTGCCTGCCTTTGCACTGGATCTGCCTTGGGGTTTAGGGGACATTTCAACAGGTTTTTATTGGTCTCTATCTATATTTCTCATCCTCCTGAGCAGAGTTGAACTTAATCCACCTCCCTGCCTACAGACCATTTTGCACACCCATTTTCCCAAGCCTGTTCATCACCTGCAGGAAATTCCACACTTTTTAGTGGCGAAAGCATCTTCTCAGGGGCTCCTGTGGAGCTCCACGCTGCTGTTCCTGCCTGGTGCCTTTCCAGCTCCCAGGAAAAGTGGATGTGGCCCTGTTTGCACAAGCAGCTGGGCTGTGTGTTTCCTGCAGGCTCCTCTGGAAAAGTTTCATCACCTGTGCGTTGACACGAGCAGTGAGCAAATAAAGGATAATTTATGAGACCAGCTCATCCAAAACCAAACCAACCCAAACGGGATAACTGCTGGAAGAGCGTGTTACACTGGCTGCTCGTAGCTAACTAATGCTTCGAAAATGGTTTTGGCATCTTCAGAGGTAGGAAGAGATGGATGTGGTTTTTATCTGGGAATTAATGAAACCTCGGGCACGTGTTCAGCTCTTCTGGCTTTTCAGGGAGGAAATTATCCATTTGGAGGAGCCTGCTGTGTGTGGTTGTGATTTCTGTAGGCAATTTGCCTTAAATCATAACCCTGAAGAGTCTGATTGTAACAACGCCTTTAATTCAGTCCCTTGCAGTTGTAATTCCTCCATCCTTCTCCTGCTGCTTCTGCTGCCAGATGTGGTCTGTTTGGTGTTGCTCATGAGATAGCAGGGTCCTGAAGAAGTCAGCACAGATCCAATCCTTGCATCAGCCCACGCTCCTCTGTAACCTGACTTGAGCAGGGCCAGCTGGAAAAGCCTTGAGGATGTCTGGGCTGGTCAGAAATAGATTTGACTCCTGAAGGAAATGAGTGACGGAGGGAAACATGGGTGTAGTGTATGGTATTTGGAAGAGTCTGGCAGGAAGGAGAGGCATCAAAAGCAAAGGAGCAGTGAGGAAATGTCAGTTTTCCTGTTCTGTATTAGCATGTACGTTACTGGCTTGCTGATTTAGGTGCTGGGGCATTTGCTGAGGAATGAGGGTGAGAAGTTTCATTTTCCATTCCCCTCATAATTTTGGTAAAGCTCTGAAAGGCCTTTCTTTTCATGTTTTGAAAGAGTAACTTAATTTTTTTTTAAATTTTTTTTTTTTAATCACAAATGCTTTTGGGTGGCAGCAAACCATTTTCATGCCCAGCTCTAACTTTGTGGGAAACAGCTGGAGCTCTAAGAGCTCTACCAATGTTGGAAAGGATGGTTCTGTACAGGAAATGCTGCATTAAATGTCATCATGACTCCCAGAGCCCCAGAGTTTCTGATGCTCTTTGATGGGATGTTTTCTGAAAGGTGTGACCCCATTTTCATGCATCCTGTTGAGAAGAGCTGCACTAATAAAGGAGAGCTGTATTGAGAACACGCTGACACCTCTCTCCTTCTTGAGCGCACATTTGATTTTATTTTTTCTGAGCTCTAACCATCACTTGAAACTCTGGGAGCCAATGAGTTCATTCTCGTGGTCTGAGTGACTGAAGGGTGGGTGGAGAAGGGCACTGCCAGCAGTTCCTCTGCCCCTGGTAAACGAGAGCTGCCCGAACCCACTGCGGGCGCCTCTCCTGCTCAGGAAGCAGCCCCGCGGTGCCGTGGGGAGCCCTGCGGGGGCTGCCCAGCTCGGGGCGCGGCTGTTCCGTGGGAAGATGCTCTAACCCTGCTCTCTCCCCCTGCAGTACCGCCAGTAACTCCAACCGCAGCACGCCCGCCTGCTCCCCGATCCTGCGCAAACGCTCGCGCTCGCCCACGCCGCAGGACGCCCCGGGGGACACCATGGTGGAGAAGGGCTCCGACCACTCCTCGGACAAGTCCCCGTCCACGCCGGAGCAGGGCGTCCAGCGGAGCTGCTCCTCCCAGTCAGGCCGCAGCGGGGCCAAGAACTCCAAGGTGAGGGGCGAGCAGAGGGCTCCGGCCACCGCGGGCCCGCGGGGCTGGGCTTGCGCCGCGCTGCCTTTGTCCTCTGCGTCTGGTTTCTCTGCCTGACTTCCCCCCTCTCCCCACATGGTGTTCCTGAAGGTTCTCCCAGCTCGGAGTCCTTCGCCCGGGTCGGGCTCCGGCACAACTTTCTGTAGTCGAGGTCCCGTTCCTCGGGAGGCTCTGTGGTTTTGAGAAAGGTCTTGAGAATCAGCTGCTGCAGTTACTTTTTATCACCTGGATCATGAAGGGGCATGAAATAAATAAGGCTTCCCCTGTGAAAGACCTGTGCATTTCCCCAGTCCTATCCAAGCCCTCTGAGATCAGTTCACATTGCACAGAATTCCAACCCTCTGCCCATTCCTTCCGTGGCTGCAATGTTATGCCTGGCTTGCCTGGGGTAGCTGATATTTTGCCCCGGAAGGTTTTGTGTCTTTGGACTGTATTAGAAACAGCCTTGTCTTTGCTGTGCAGGGGAAGAGGGTTTCAGGTTTGGCTCTGGGTTTTTGTGTGAGCAGTGGGACCTGGTGAAACACACACGAGAGCCTGGGGTACCAAAGAAACCTTTGATTCTAACCCTGGTGTAAGTGATGTGTTAGCTGTCAGGAGCACTTGTGTTCGCCCAGATTTTTTGAGTGAGGTCTTCCAGCCTGAATAATTTCACAGGCAGAACTCTGATGCCTTGCATAAAATGAATTGTAAGATCTTTGCCTGATTTATTGCTGGATTGTGTCACAGATAAGACACCTTCATCCCCTCCCCTTCGTGGCCACTCAGCAGAGTGGGACAGGACTCAGTGGCCCACATTCTGTTCTCTCCCTGCTACAGGGAGAGTCTGTGAGCTCAGAAGAGGGTGAAAAGCGTTTTTCAAGCTGAATCATTGGCGTTCTTGGGTTGCTCTTGAGGTCAGCCAGGCTTCCTGTGCACACAGTGACCTACAAACCCCATCCAGGGCTGGGTGACACCCTCGGCACGGGGTTGCCAGCCCCGAATTCCCAAGAGGAGGCCCAAGTGGGATGGGAGACAGGCAGGCTGTGCTCGGGGCCTCACTGGGGATGCTCGCAGGGAAAGGGATTCTTTGGGAAGGGGGAACCACTGAGAAGGGGTTGCATCACCCTGGCCCTCAAAATGCTGGGAATTCAGGTCATGGGAGTGAGATTTTTACCAACACGGTGACTACTAAAGCTTGGCTTTAATACCTGGTGCTTTCCACGAGGAAGAGGGGGTACAACGCTCTCTGCTGGGTGTGTGGGTTTTCCTTCTCTTGATCTGCGAGGTAATTTTTCTTCTTTCCCTAATTTCTCTCTTTTCATTCCTGCATGCTTTCTCTCCGATTAAGTCACACAAGCGCCTCTCCAAAGTAAGCCTTCTTTTTTCTCTCCTGTCCCCCACTGTAGAGCTGTCTCATCACTCAGGATCCCTCCCCGTGGTGCTGAGTGCTGACCCCAGTCAGGCATTCTCCTGCTGAGGCTGTGAGAATGTCAGCAAGAGCTCAGCCCCGTGCCTGTAGCTGGAAGCTGGGTTCACTTACATCACTGGGATCTCGCTGATATTTGCTCACACAGACTGAGAGCTGGCCTGTACCTCACACCCCTCCAGCTGCTTCCAAATCATTTCAGCCTTTAAGTTCTGCCTCCCCCTCTCCCTTGAAGTGAGCTGCTGTCTTTGCCAGGGAGAAATCCGCTGGAGTTGAGCAGAACCACGATCCATTCTCTTTCCAGTCTTCTTCCTCCATGATTTCAGAAACAAGAGTTGTTCTCTGTGACTTCTTCCCTGCTTTTCATGCTGAATAGCATTTCTGTGGCCAGTCATCTCAGCTTACTGCCCGTGCACGCTCTCCTGTGTGATGTAACTATTAGAGATCCGTGATTTCAAATGAACCCAGCTTGAACCTGGTAGAACAGACCTGTCCCAAATGAATTGTGAGAATTCATGGGCTCGCTCTGAGAGGTGATAAGCGGAAGATCCCTCTGTGGGTGCTTGAATTGGAGATAAGACCATTTGGGATTTGATCTCACACCTCTGTGCTTCCCTCAGAAGAGTGGAAAACTCAGAAACGCAGGTGGGATGTTGTTGGAGAAAGTGCCAGGCTGCTGGCATTTCCACTTCATGAAAGCAGAATGGCTTGGATGGCTTCACAAAAATCCACAAAATCCTTGTCTTGGCCTTTCCCCAGTGGATGCCTCAGGTTTCCTCCTAGGCAAGTTCTCAGAGAGCAGTGCTGGCTCACTGTCTTCCCTTGGTCGTGGTCCTTGTGACCAGCCTGACCTTGCATGATCTGCTGGTGTCTGCTGGAAGCTTCTTGACGTGTTTTTTTTAGACAGATTGTCTTGTGCTCGGTATCTGTAGCTGGGATAACTGCAGAGGAGCACTGTGGGACGAAAGTCTCAAGGTGAGGTGTGAAAGAAGTGCTGTGGAAGGTCTGGAGTAGCAGAGTCCTGCCAGGATTGCTGGTGAGTAGAGGTGTGTGGGCCAGGACAGGCGGTGGCAAGCTGCAGGTGCAGAGGGGATCAGGAGAGGGTGGGAAGAAGCCTGGAGCAGGGGGATGTCTGTGTAAAATGTGTGTGCAGTGAGGTGCCTGCAGCCAGCCCCTGCTTCTCTCAGAGGGAAAATCCCAACCACTGTGAGGTAGCTGGAGAAACTGGAAGGGAAGGGGAGCCCAGATGAGTTCAGAGGGAAAGGGATCCCAGGCAGGACCCCCAGCAGCCTGTCAGAGCCTCCTGCCCCCCTCACACAGAATATTCTGAGCTGGATCCTGGAGTGTGCAGCCTGGAGCTCTGCTCTGTGCTCCACAAGCTGCTTCCTCTGGCACTAATGAAGAATTTTCAGGCCTTAAACCCCCTGCTTCTCCCCACACAGATGATTCTGTTCTCTGCTCATATGGGTAGAGGTTAGGAGCAAAGATTTGAAACTCTCTCAGCCTCTTCTCCTCTCCCCACCCATCTCCTGCAGGAAGAATGGTTTGGTTTCCCAACCTGTCTGGCTAGTGAGGTGGAACAGCTTGAGCCCATGAGTTTGCTGCTGTGTTGGTACAATCGCTGCCAGATCTGCTAGAGTTCCCTGCCCTCTTTTGTCTGTGGTGTTCTGTCGTGCTGCCGTCAGAGGGAGCGCTCCACCAGGAGTTTTTAAGCACTGGAACTCCATCCCCAGGGAATCTTTCCCAGAGCTCTCTTCGCCACCCTGACCCCACCACTGTGCCATGGACCAAGGTCTGAGTCAGCCTTAGGCTTTTCTGGGACAGGAAAAGAACATCTTTTTGTTAGTGGCCAATGATGAAATAAGTATTTTTTAACTGTTTTGCACTTGCACGCGGATAAAAGTGGTTTCCTTCAGATTCTTCCAAAAAGCTTGTAGCTAATGATGAATGCTGAGGATTCATATTAAGTTAGGGGGAAAATATGAATTTTGCTGCAGTTTTGGGGGTTGTAGAGCAGTTTAGGTCAGGAGGGATCTCAGGATCTCACCCAAGAAGAGAGGTCTCTCTGAGGCCTCTCACCCAAGCCCGTGCTCAAAGCAGGGTTAAATCTGCTTGATCTAAACCCTTAAATTTTGTAGCCCTCCGAGGCTGGAGGTCCCACAGCCTGGCCAGGCCCCTGCTCCAGTGCTTAACCACTCTTGTGAACAGGCTTTTTCCTCCTCTCCAAATAGAATTTTCCCTACTGCAGCTTATGACTGTTGCACCTTGTCCTTCCAGTGTGCCACGATGAGAAGAGTTTGGCTGTGTCTTCTCATTCACCTGTCCCACTGGGTGGGACAAACCCCCTTTAGATAGTAGGTAATGAAATCCTGATAATTTGGGGCTGGGCTGAGGGTTTGGGGAATAAATTCCATCGATTTCCTGGAGTTATGGCCATTTAGAGGCCGGGTGGGCAGCGCAGCTTTTGCAAGTGCACAGATCAGGAGAGAGGGCTCTGGAATCTGTTGTGAGCTCTGGTTCTGTGCCTCTGCTTCCCCAGGTGTGAAAGGGATTTAGAGATGCTCCTGGAGCTCTGTGGCATGCCATTCCCTTGGCAGAAGGTTTCTGTTCCCCTGGGAGCAGCGAGGAGCGGGCTGTGGCGCTGAGAGAGAAACTCTGCTTGGATGGAGTTATCAGGGTGAAGTTTTCTGTGGGACCTGCGTGCCCTGCAGAGCTCTCACCTTCCCAGCAGAGCATGCAGAGGGAGGTCACTAAACCCTGACTGTGCAGGGGCAACAATTAAAGGCTTAGAGAAAATACTCCATTTTTCAAACTCCTCCAAAGCTCTTCCTGGTTACGGCCCTGTTGTAACCACGAGCTCTGCTCTGTGCTCCTGTAGCATCATCTCTGCAAACCAGTCCCATCTTCTCCCTGTCTGTGTGTGACCCCCCTCTTCTGTTACTTATTTATTTTCTCTTTTCAGTTCTAATGCTTATGGTTTCTTTTTCCAGTATGACAGACTTAACCTGCTCAAAGTAAGAATATGTTTTTCCTTTTTCTTTCTTTCCCCTCGCCCCTCTCCATTTTACTGTTGCTTGATTTTCAGTTCGCATCTTCCTCTCAGTGAGTTAAAAA
>VWZN01011502.1:3458-13871 GCA_013396955.1 Regulus satrapa | reverse complement strand
AACATTAAAAAAAAAAAAAAAAAAAAAAAAAAAAAGGCTATCCTATTAAAGAAAATGCACTAGGGATGGAAAAATAACTGACAATGGTCATGAAAGGTTTAGAGGAAAAACAGACAAAAAATTTACTAAGGAAAAGGAAAACTGTAAGTCAGTACATAAATGCTGTACTATAGTATAGAAATACCACAAGCAAGGGAGTAGTATATGGTATAATTCTCAGGCCAGTGAACAGACAGAAGGCTTGCTTGCTAACAACAAAACCCATTGGCAGGCTTGAGTCTATTTAAGGTATGCTAGAGTGACAGGAGCTAGTTTGTTCGAAGGTGTTTGCCTACTGCATCCTGCATCCCAGTTCATCATCAGCAGTATTAATCTGTCAGAGCCAAACTGACCTTGGCTCAAACACAGCCTTGCGTGCCTGCCACAGCATTCCTACAGGAATTGCTCCTCATCCAGGTGATCCAGTAGACTGACCAGCATCTATCTACTCATATGACACTGTTGTCTACTGAATCATCCTCCTGGATGAGGATGATTGCCTGGGAAGCGGTACAAAAACAGTCATTTCATAAAGAGGCCTGGTCCATTTTGGCTGCTGGGGTTCATCAGTCTCATAAACTGGAGCTGTTGTGAAATAGAGAAGGAGCCAACACTGGACTCCCTGACATCCAAATCTTGGAAACAGCTTGCAAATCTGCCCAAGCTGTTGTAGTTTGAAGCCAGCTGCTCCAGAGGCAGCAGCTGTATTGCTTCCAGTGATGAATTCACTCTGAAAACAAAACAGCCCTGGTTCTGGTTATGAATTAGTGTACTATCCTAGGACAGCAGATCCTCCACCCATGAAACTGGCAAATCCACCACTCAGATAATCCAACTGATGTAAATGAGAATTGACTATAAACAAACAAACCAAGGGATATTATCTTTTTCCACTTTTACATTAGCTGCAGCAAAACTTCCCTACTTAACTCAATCTCATCTTTATAGAAAACTCACAAAATAAAGGCAACAAAGATACTAGCAACATAATCTGCTGTGTTAATAATTGCTGCATAACCATATCTATGCTTGTTTTTCTGCTCTATTTTCATTGTTCATTCTAAGGATAACACTACGCAATAAAATTAAGGTCAGTAGAAAACTCTAAATGTTAAGCTCAATGTCTGGGTAACTGCAGACATACAGACTGCAGGCAAGACCTAACATGGGGTGGAAGTGGGAACAGAATTTCAAGTAGACAAGGCACCTTCACACCAGCACTTCAGACCTAAAAGACTGACAACAGAGTGGCTCCAACATAGTTGTAATCAAACATCTAGTAGAGGGAAACACTTGACAAGTAACAGCTTTTTGGGGCATATTTTCCATAAATATACAGCAAAGTAAAATACATGCAAAGACTTACACAAAGTCAGGCTGAAGAAAGAATAGGACTTGCTACAGTAATTTATCATGTACTGAAAAAAACTGTTCAGCAAAAATAAAACATTTTGCTTGTTGCTTTGTTTTCATATTATCCATATGGCTTTCAGTCTTGAGCTGTCACAGCTGCTGAGTAAATGCAATAATATTGCAGAATCCGTAAGTCACATTAGAAATCACTTCAGCAGGTCAGATTCTTATATCTGTGACCTTTCAGCATTAAAGGGTCAGTCCTTTCTGATGCAATCTCAGTATGCACCAAAGAAAGATCCAATTTATAACTCCTGACAAAGCTACAGCCCAAAGATGACTGTTCTGAAATGTGCCTGGAGCATTAGTATGATGAGTTGAGTCTCAGGCAGTGTTCATAATTCTGAGCTCTGAGTCACACTATTTTGCTGTCCTACCTATTCTGTGAGACCTTTTGTGCAGATTTACCTCTGCCATTACACGGGTGCTTCAGCAGGCTTGGCTTGTGGTTCATCTTGGTTTTTTGGAGGGTTTTTTTGGGATTGCACAGATCTTCCAAAAATAAGCTCCTCCTCTGCTGCTCTTTAGAAATTTAATTGGAGACTCTGTTCACTTCGTACAGAAGTCCTCAAAATTGCAGCTCCCAAGTTATCTGATTATAAACAGCTGTCAAAAAACCACAAGACATCTGTATATCTGCTCCCAAATTTTAGTAAATGCCTTAAAAATAATTTCAATTCATTAAGACTGTTTGTCCAGATGCAAGTCAACCTCCAGCAAATGTGCAAGGACATTCAAATCATGACAGGAAGAGTTCATTAAAGATTGCACAGGCACTATGAGGAAGAATTGTAGCACTTAAAATCCAGAGTTGTACAAGACACCACAGACTTAGAGCAGACAACAAGGATGTGACTGATTGAGGTCCTCCCAGGAGGTTGTTAACAAGGTCATAAAGATTCCCAAGATGAAAATCTGTCAGAACTTACATTAGAATTAACATATGATGATCAGCCCTCTGTGTGAATGATGCACACATTTGTAAATGGAAGCACAGTTTTACTCAACCACAGATTCCTTTTTAGAGCTACTTACACTTGTACCTGATTTGAACTGAACCACCTCATTTAAGAAACATTTTCAGAACTAAATAATGGACATGTCATCTATTGATCTCTCTCATTACATTTAATTGTGCAACAAATTAAAGGCACAAGAACCCACCAGGAGCCTACTGGTGTGAATGAACAGAAATTAGATGTGTGTTACGTTTGATTGACCAGTAATTGTTGAGAACAGGAGGCTTTTTGGTAGGAGCCAGGCTTAGGAGACAGCCTTATTAGATGTGTCATTAAAGGGAGACAACCACAGATATCCCTCCACCCTGACCAAGTCAGTGAAATAGTACAAGCTCTTTTTGGCGGTGCATATCTTCATCAAGGTGTAGCAGAGCATTATCAAGGGACAAAACTCAGAGCTTTCCAGGGACAATTAAACCTGGAAGAAGGAGGGGAAATAGAGGAAAGCTCAATTCCATTTATAGTCACCTTTACCTGCCAGGAGCTCAGGAGAAAACAGGCCACTGACCTACCAAAAGCAACACCCTGCCTAGGCAGCTCTTGGGATAATCCTGGCTGGATTCCAGGCACAAACCAAAGATTTTCTATCACTCCACTTTGCAAATAGACAATGGAGAGAAAATATAATAAAGATTCCTGGATTGAGATAAGGACAAGATAAGGGAGAGATCACTCACCAATACCATTGTGGGCAAAACGGGCATTAACTGGGGATACTAATTGAATTTATTAGCAACAAATTCAGAGCAAGATAATTAAAAGTAAAATAAATGTTAAAAACACCTTTCCCTACCCTTCCTCCTTTCCAGCACTACCTCCTCCACCTTGGCAGCACAAGGAAACAGGAAAGAGGGATTATTGTCAGTTCATCACAGCTGTTTCTCCCACTGCTCAGGGAGAGTAGTCCTACCCCTGTTCCAGTGTGGGGATGCTACCACAGGAGAGAGTTCTCCACAAACTTTTCCACTTTGAGTCCACCCCATGGGCAACAGTCCTCCACAAATTGCTCCTACCTACCAGGGTCACTCTTCCATGGCTGAAGTCCTTCAGGGAGGGGCTTCTCCTGTGTGTGTTTCACCCACAGGTTTACAAGCCCTACCAGGAAACCTGCTGCAGTCTGGATTCCTCTTTCCATAAGTCTGCAGGTCCCTGCCAGGAGCATGCTCCAGCACAGACCTCCCATGGAATCACCTCCCTGGGCCTTCTCTCAGGCATCCAGTGTGGGTCTCCTCCACTGGCTACAGGTGGATCTCTGAATCCCCGTGGGTCTCCATGGGCTGCAGGGGCACAGCTGCTTCACCATGGTCTGCACTGCAGGCTGCAGGCAAATCTCAGCTCCAAGGCTTGCAGCACCTCCTATCCCTGTTTCTACAGCGACCTTGATATCTGCAGAGTTGTTCCTCTCACATGCTCTCACTCTGCTCTTCTCTGGCCAAAATAACACAAGTGCAATAATCTTTTTTTCTCTTAAATCTGTTATCCCGGAGGCATTACAACCATTTCTAATTGGCACAGCCTTTGCCAGTGGCACATCTATCTTTGGAGTTACCAAGGATGGGCTCTGCCAGACACAGAGGAAGCTCTTAGCAGCTACTCACAGAAGCCACCCTTGTAGCCCCCCCACTACCAAAACCTGGCCACACAAACTCAATACAGCAGCCTATTTGTGTAATGTGTCTGAGGGGACAGAGCAACTCTCTACCCTGTGGAAACCACAGCACACCATGGATCAACACAGATTTATGGCCCTTGCCCCATTCCTTTCTGCGGTGGTACAGTAAAGAAACAAAGAAAGGTATTCTGAGCTGGCTAGGAAGCAGCACACACACCGTTGTCACCCTCCTCCTGCAGAATTGCTGCTTTATGAAACCACAGCAGAAGATGGTGCTTTTAAGAAAGAAACAAAGGGTGCCATCTATTGTCCAAATTACAGGGACACACACTTCCTTGCACTCGTAGTATTGAACTCCGAGGTTCTTCTGCCTTCAACTGTACTATTACTATGGAGACATGAATGCAAATACCTGCTTTTTCCTTTATTCCTATGTGCCACATGGAGCCTCAGAGGTAGATCTGCTTTGGCACTCTATTTTGTGGAGTGCAGGTATGTGTAAGAATACGTTACTAGAACACAGAATAACCCTCTGGCATGCCTCATCCCAGCAGTCCCCTGTAGAGCCATTCATATACAGAATGCAGTTCAAAGGGCTCCCCATGTCTATTACTAGGCTACAGACAGCAATTTTCCGAGATGTAGGCACATTAGCTACAGGTAGAAAAGACAGAGAGGAGAAGCTGTCTCTGTCTACTAATCCAGAAGTTTTTGGTTTTAATTCATGACCTGCTGCTAATAAATGAATGGTTCACCAATAAATGACACAATATTTACTTTTTTTTTTTTTTTTTTTTTTTTTTTTTTTTTTTTTTAATAGTTTGCATGCCTTGTAGTCATTCCTTAACCATCTCATGCTTGGAAATAATTGTCACAAGCCAACACAAAAAGAAAATAAGAAAGTAGGACTGATCTTTTCAGAGCCACCGATGTAAGGGAATGAACTTGAATTGGATTAAATGTAGGAAAAGAGGTACCAAAAAAAACAAGAAACAAAATGTCAGTGAGAACTCATGAGGGTGTCACAAGTAAGGCCAGCAAGTGAAGAAAAACCATGGCATCAGAAAACAAATTTGGTCTGCAGTGCCAGGTGCTTACTCCTGTCTTTACTGAGAAGAACATCTGATCTGACCTCATATAACCATTCTGACACGTGGTTAATCAGAGGAGGCTGGGATAAAGGCTTAGAGAGACTTTGAGATTCTGTCTCATGAACAGGGATCTCCTGCTATGATAACAAATGTCCTTACACTGCACACTGCCTGCTCCCCACCAGCTGTGTTGAGGTACAAGCAGACTAAAAAGGGTTTCTGAAGCATGTTTGCCAAGAATATTTTGGGCTGGCAGCAGAAATGCCAGGCAGTTTTAATGTTTTGCTGACTCAGGAGACGTTTCCTGAAAAGTTTCTTTTGGCACACGAGCCAAAAGAAAAGTTAGTTATAGTAAAGGTGCAAACTAGGTGACTTAAAACCAAAAAAAAAAAAAAAAAAAATTGTCTTGAGAATTTTTAAAACTTATTTCTTGCTCATGTGCTGCCAGCCACCACTTCTGCCTCCCATCTCCCTCCCACCCCACCCCACCCCAAGCTAATTCTGAGTTTTTTTCAAAATTCTTATCATAACTTTTAAATGGAAGACAGAGCCAGGAGGGAAAGGAATTTTGGTCCACATCTACAAACTTCAAGCAGAGGAAGTGTAAATATGAACATAATCTCCTTCAAGAGAAGCAACTTTCAGATAAACACAAAGTGACTTCTCAACTCAGTGCCATGCTACTGATTATACACTTGATTTAGATTGCACTGGAATGACCCAATAAGTATTAAAAGAGTTTAAGTGAACTTCCTATGCTTGGAGCCCATATTAGTAAGATAATTTCTAGTTTCCAAGTGACACATAAGAAGCTAGCTCAAACTAGGGCAATAAAGCTTAATCTAGAGTAGTAACAAAAAGTTTGTGGTCATTGCAAATCTTGTGCCATCAGAGTTAAGTTAATTTTGTAGTGCTTCTCTCTGCAATTTTGTTCACTCTCTATACTATGAAAAGAGCTGAAAGAAACTACACCATGTGAAAGTTCAGCAAAACACACCATTATAACACTGCAGTTGTAAAGACTGAAGGAAGAGTCCTGAAAGGAAGAGAAATAACTTAATTGTGCAAGTCTGATGGGTTGTTAATGTTTCTCATTTATATAGAATACAAGGTTTTTACTTAATAGGAGAGAAATACAAAGAAAAAGATTAAGAATGGAATATCGAAGGTGGATAAGAAGAAATTTTAATTTTATGAACACTCTTAGCACACATTAATATTGATAAGGCAATTCGCCCTGAAACAGTCAGGCATCTCCTCTACACATGACTCATGGGGCTAGTTACCAGAATCAAATATTTAGTTGGAACAGAATACTTGCTTTTTGCAAAAGAACTTGCATACTGCAGGGATAAGACATCAAGTTTGCTGACCACACAACTTACAAATCTTTACATAGCCAAAAGCCACAAGATATATATCTTCATGCCATGGAGAGCCTGAGGGTCTGGGAAGCTCTGTGAATAGAACATAGGGTGGATATGGCACCCTGTTCCAGAAGTCTCACCAGTCACCTACGGAAAATCAGGTCTGAGTTTGGCAAGCTCAGGTATGATCACTGACTCTGGTTCTAGCAGCCCAGACAGATATGTTAATATTCCTGTGATCACACAGACCCACCCTCAGGTCTTGTGCACCATAGTCTTCAAATGGAAGACACACTTGGAAATCTTGCCAGCCCTTGCAGATGCAAGGCATCACACCAATTCACTGCTAACAGCACAATAGCAACTGCATTATCCATGACCAGTATAGCTTTACACAACTGAGCTTTGTATTGTTGACAACAGCAAATATTAAAGGTGCTGCAATCATTAAATATATATTACCTTTCAGTCTGTCAAGTAAATATTACAAGAGGGGGCAGTGGCAATTACAGAAGGTAATTTCAAGAGGAGACAAAGCAGTTTATCACAGCAGAAGATGAATTGTAAGAAAGTATGAAGGATTCTTGCTCTGTCTGGGCAATTCATACACATTAAACAATAACTTTAAAATAATTAACCTTGTAGAGTGTAATGATTTTTATAAAACTGTTTAAATGCTGTTTAATTTGTTTAAATGAACTATCCCATTAAGACCCAAATTCATCATCTTGATTAGGAAAGGAAGTCTTAACTAACCCAACCTTTAGCAGAGCTTTAATAATTGTATTGCAGGTTTATAGATGAATGGCTGAGGTGGAACAGATCCTAATACATTGAACTCACCAGTAGGATTGGTAATGCTTTCTCAGAATGCTTAAATTCAGAGACACAGAGAATAATTTTGATGGAAATATTTTGTTATATTTTCAACTATTTACAACAACAGATAAATGTGCATTTATACTAGGACATAGGTTTCTAACACAGATTCAAAAAGTCATATGAAGTGCTTAGGTATTGCAATGGATACAAGAAAATATCCTAAAAAGAAGAGGCATTACTGAAACCGCATTTTCTAGACAGTCACTGTGGTGAAAATATCTTTTAGGATGGCCCTTTCAACTACAAGATGTTTTGAACTAAATTTCTTACTACTGAAGGCCCTAGTCAGACAGTGTTTGTCACCAGCTGATCAAACTTCTCCAGTGCTTGAAAAAGAGGCTTCTGCATCTCATTTGTTTGGAGACGAGTAGCCCTCTCCTTTGTGTTCTACCCGTAATTACTCACAGCCAGTTTGTGCTGGTTGTGCAGAGGCTAGCACAGCCTTGACCTCCAAAAGCACAGGGACTGAATAAAGGATACTTCACTCAGATTTCTTGCCTCTGCAATAATTAAAAAACATGCAGGATGCCAGGACCAAATGAACTAAGTAAAATACACACTGTGAAAAGCAGAACAATTAAAACTTGTGTTTCTCAGCATTGGAGAAGAAAAAAACTGATTTAAACAGCACTTCACTGTGTATTCACAAGCAATGGGTGCCAAAAAAATTGGAGATGTTAAGTTGTTTTCTGACTGTCATTGATTTCTAGGTGCTTCAAATCATTTTTCATTTAATCTAGTAAGGCTAACTGGAAGACTGTATTTCAGAAATTTGAGATCTGCATTATTAGCAGGTAATGGAGGGGCAGCAAAATGAGATCTTTTTAAAAGATGAAAACACACTTTGTCATTGATTCAAGTTTGTTTTTAATCTCTTGGAGAACTATAAGGTCTCCAGTAGGAGGCAGAAGAAGCTGGGATAAAATATGCCGGGAGAAAAACCTACTAGATCTCCTTCAGTCATTTTATCTTTCTCTCTGCCCTGGACACGTCCATCTGCTCTCCTCTTCTTTTGGCACTGGTATATGCATTGTTCCAGACACTGCAGGTTTGGAGAGCTGAAACATAAGAGGAAAAACATCCCATCTCTTTTGGCAGTGTTAATTTCTGTCAGCTGAAGTCTACACCTAGCAGGCCTCAGCAGGTGAGGAGACCCGCAGCAGAAGTGAGGAGCCCCTGATCAGGATACACAGGTGTATACAGGCCTTAATGCTCTATGCTGGCATGTGCTCCAAGCCTGAACGTAGTGCATAAGGCATGATACCATGAGACAGGGTGAACTGAGCTCAATTTCATCAAAAGGGAGAAAGTTTTTGTTCCTTTTTGTGTCCAGGTCCAAAGCAAGAGATGAGGAGAGGCAAAATTCAATCTGGAGACTCCCTGGTAGAAAAGCACAGCAAACGATATGAAAATTCTTTAAAAGTCCTAGTTCCTTCTCTGCTCCCAGGTGAGTAAATCCTTTTCCTTGTACCAAGTCTGCCAGTATGCAGTTCCTCTCTGTGGCTTATAATTAACTCAAGAGTTCCCGTAAAATACATTAGCAGCTTTCTGAGAAAGCAATTAGTTTATAACAGAGTTTCTGGATNTATCATGGGTGGGAGCTGGGAAAGAATGTCACAGTAACATTTGTTTCAAGTCGTAAATGCTTGAGACATTATTGGAAGACAGGACATTCAGTTTCTCCTCTGGAGTCATGTTGCTTCAGTACCCAACTCAGGATCGATTAACACTCCATGTCCATACCGTCCCCTAGGATCTAAGGGTATTTACAGCTACACAAGGAGAAAACTTACAGTACATTCACTGACACAGGCATTTTTGCTTTGATTTGTACTTCAGCAATTACAAATACAAACATGGGTAAAATAAGAAATAGATTTGCAGGACCTGTAAGTTACTGTTCATGTCTGATACATTAATGACACCCTTCTTTTGGAAGAATACAGAAAGCATGCAGAGAAAAGCAAAATTTAATAAATTCCAGTTTACACAACTGGGAACTTAGTGTATGCAACCTCAGCACATACTCCTCCTATGTTGTCTAACCAGTCTGATGCAAAATGGCAATGCATCTTGACAGATACAATTCATAATTAAAACATGTTGTTGGCCTGCTGGCCAGTCCCTGTACCAGCATATTCCCATGGAGGTCTTAACAGTTATATACTCTCATCACATTGCAATGAGAGGTTGTGGTGTTTCTGATCCAGTTTTTTTATTCAACATTTTGTCTTTATGTATTTAGCTAATTCTATTCCCAAGGCTGATTTCAGTGGGATTGGTGAATGGGATAAACTGACAGCAACAGAAATCATGGTTCCTACTCCTTCTTTTCCAAATCCCTTCCCCACTTCCCCTGCTTTTGACTGAGAAACACCTAATCTGATATCAAACGAGCCAATTCAAGTCACAGACAAAACCTGTTTTGGTTATTCAATGTGTTTTCCCTCTGAAGGGATGAGAAGGTGATCAGCCGATGATAACGAGCACCTCACTGGATGGGAGCAACTCAAGTATTCTGTATTAAATGGCATGACCTACCCTGCCTAATCCAGAAAGCCCTGCATCACATCAATGGTGACAAATACCAAGGGAATTTTAAAAACTCTGCCTTACTCAGACACCAGGAACGTCCTGTATTTTCAACATGGCAGGAATAATGTCATAATCAACTTACTGGCTTCACTGTTGAAGCACAGCCTCTCCCAGGTCTGCCTCAACAGTGAAATGATGCAAACTGCTTGTAAAATTGTATGAGTGTGTCAGATCAAAAATTTTCACTGCTGCTTGAAATCACAGCTCACCCTGGGAAAACGGGTACATTCAAATCTACCTGAAAGGTTATANTATAAAAAGAAATTAATCCCTTTTTAATCAAACTTGGAAAGGCTCACACAGCTGGAAAACTCAGGACATTTGTGTAGAGAAGCTGATAACTGCTATCACTGGCTCCTCATTGACTCTTCATTGGCAGCTTCACACTTCTTGCT
>VWZN01011501.1:0-10720 GCA_013396955.1 Regulus satrapa | reverse complement strand
TGAGGAGGTTGGGGGTGCACAGGGAGTTGGAGGGGACACTGCTGGGGCAGCTGACCCCAACTGACCAAAGCCATACGCACTGCCATGGGGTGTTATATACCGCTCAGCATATAAGGCTGGGGAAAGTAGAAGGAAGCAGGGACCTCTGGAGCTACAGTGTTTGTGTTCCTAAGTCACCATTACGTGTGATGGAGCCCTGTTTTCCTGGCAATGGCTGAATACCTGCCAGCCAAATGAAAGCGATGAACTAATTGTTTTACTACATTTGTGTGCATGGCTTTTGCTTTACTTGTCAAACTGTCTTTATCTCAAGCCACGAGTTTTTTCACTTTTGCACTTCTGATTATTGCTCCCTTCCCACCCAGGGCGAGTGGGTGAGTGGCCGTGTGGGGTTGATTGAGTTGCTGGCTGGGGTTAAACTATGACATACACACAGTTCAAGAAACCATTCAATAAACTCAGACATTAGTTGCATGACAGAAAATGAGTATGAGCTTTAATAAAGCTTGTTTACATATTTGCAGTTTGAAGATCTACGGCTGTTCTAGGATGGTAGGCTAGTTGTCTGTGCACCATTGAAGTCAAATAATCCAAACTTTCATTGCGCTAAATCATCTATGCAGCCAGACTTTACTGTTTAAAAGTTATCTTTTGAGATTTGTTAAGAAGTTACCCAAATTGAACCTAACTGCTACTGTATTTCTCCTGCTACTGAAAACTTCCTATTAAAATGGACCATCACTTTGCTACTGTTTTTTTCA
This sequence comes from Regulus satrapa, assembly GCA_013396955.1. Classification (NCBI taxonomy): domain Eukaryota; kingdom Metazoa; phylum Chordata; class Aves; order Passeriformes; family Regulidae; genus Regulus; species Regulus satrapa. The sequence continues at coordinate 9,959 of VWZN01011501.1, read as the reverse complement.
GCATAAAAGAAAGGTTGTCTTTAGCTTCTGCTCAGGAAAAATATAGGATGCACCAGTAAGAGGCTCTGGGAAGAAAAAAATCAATGAGATGGCTATGTATCAGATAAAGGGGCAGAGATTCATGAAATTTCAGAGGAGCTTTGACTTAAGAATGACTACTAGAAGGAAAATAGATTCATGATTTGGAGACAAATAGGACTGTTGAGAGTAGAAGGAAAGGTGACATGCACAGACTATTCTCTCTTCTGTGTTTGTTCAGAAGCCAGAACATTGTATCACAGCTATTATATCCATAAATACACTACAAGTTAGAAGACATAGGATATAATGGAAAAGAAAATAAGGGAAGCTACTGGAAAGATAATATCAGAAGGCAGGCTAGGGAAAAGTACATCATGACCTTACACAGGAAAATATTTGCAATCACAAGACCAAGAAGGAAAAATAAATATAATGCAAGATACTAAAAAAGAAAGTTAATTAATAATATTACCACAATCATATTAATATCCCTTGTTCCTAAACTTAAACTGAACATAATTACCTAATTTCCTTCCAGTGCAAAAAGGCTTGTAGAAAGTTGTGTGATACAGGTTTCCTTTTTTTTTTTTTTTTTTTTTTTTTTTTTTTTTTTGGGGGGGTGAGGGGGGGGGGGTGTTTGGGGGGGTTTTNTGTTTGTTTGTTTGTTTTCTGAAATCATAGTCTAATCAGTCCTCTAACATAATGGAACTATGGCATAACAACAACTAATCTATTATTAAAGCATAACATTTCTGAATCAATTACGGCACACCTCGTTAATGAAATTATTCAGATACATGGGAGAAATATTAGAAATTAGAATTACTGCAAATATTTTCCTCATAAGATCACTCAGTACAATAAAAATATCAGGCCACAATTCTTTCAATTTTCTCAGAACTCAAGGAGAACCATGGGAGCTATTAAATTTACTTGTTTATATCTACAGTATGAGATAGTCATTCAAAGTCTTTCACATATGAGGTGAAAGCCTGTATCTCTTGAAATCAATGAGACTTTTGCTGTTTTTTTCAATGAAACCACAATTCTGACCAGTGTTTGTACTCTCTCTTGTGGCTTACAGAGATTCATAACAAAAATTCAGGTAAACTACACCCCAAGAATCCAATTCATTACAGTAATTCTTCTGATGACAGACGGAAGAAATGTTTTGATTCAATGGGAAGATGGTAATGTCTACCTAGTTCAACAATTTGCATTGAGTCAATCTGCAGTGTTTATACACAAGCGTTTTTCTGTTCAGACTTTTGTTGTTACTGTTGCCAATGAGAATATATTTCTTTCATTGATTTGGTTATTAAAATATTATGGCAACTATTCATAGCTTTTTGCTGCTGCTTAGGAAAAAAAGCATAAATAATAAATAAAGCACACATGAGAGATGTGTGAAAGATAAGTGAAGCCATTTTTACAACATTGCAATTATATGTAACTACAAAATTACTATATAACAGGATTATTTACTGAACTTCTATCCATATTTTTTTTCCTGACTTATGCCCATATATTTGACAGGGTATAAGGATGGGTAATTCCCCCAGCACACTGACTTTCTCAGTGTATCACTGTATTGAATGCCCTACTCTAATATAAAATTGAAAAACCACCCTTAGAGTGCAGAGGTGCCATACACAACATGGCATACAGATTAACGCCCAAAGCTTTATCCAGCCATTATTGCCCATCTCTGTCTAGAATCCCAAGCAGTAGGTAACAAAAGTAACCAAAAGTAACATTGTAACGAGATATGCTAGTAAAGCAAACAAGGTAGCAAAGCGAGTAAGACAACAGAGCCAGTGAGATAACAAGCTCCATCAAGAGCAAGATAGCAAGTTTTAATAGAACATGCATATTTCAAAATTAGCTAAAACAAGTTAGACTGAAAAACAAGAAGCACCAGACATGCATTGAACATAGAGGTAAAACATGAAAATGCGAGGAAGACTACAGAAGTTTACATCAAAAGACCACAAGAAGACTAAAGACCAGAAGGAACCAATTCAGGGGCAGAAGACAAAAACTTATAAAACCGCGACACGGCTTTATGCAATGCTAATGATAGGTTGTAATTGTGACGTTGTGCAGAAGGACTTTTGAAATGTAACTGAAAGGTAAAGAGGATTGCGAGAGATTTTGGCAGAAAGATCCCCCTCACTGCCAGCACTGAATAAACAAACACCTGCTCTGTAGCCATCTGACTAGAGAGTTTTATTTTCTTGCCCAGTTTTGGGCATCACTCTAGAGAAGGGCACCAAAGCAGGTGAAGGGCGTGGAGCGGGTGTTCCATGAGGAGCGGCTGCGGGAGCTGGGATTGTTTAGCCCGGAGAAGGCTCAGGGGTGAAAGGAGGGTGAAGCCAGGTGAGAGGGGTTAGCGTCTTCTGCCAGGCAACCAGTGACAGGACGAGATTATATAAGCATCGAGCTGCAACGAAGGGAGACTCGGGCTGGGCATTAGGAGACATTTCTTCTCACAAAGGGTGATTAGACATTGGAACGGATTGCCCAGAGAGGTGGTCGGGCAACTATCCCTAGACGCGTTCAAGGAGACTGGATGTGGCATTCAGTGCCACGGTCCAGCTGACAGCGAGGCGTTCGGTCGTAGCTCGGAGGAGTCGATGACCTCATCCTAAACTGATTTTGCGACTACCATTTCGCAGCAGAAAAGCAACCCAAGCCAACCAGCAAACAGACTCGCAAAGCCCAGCGGATGCCCTGGGCACCCAGCGGAAAAGGCGCGGCTCTTTCCCCCCCGCCCTCAGGAGAACGGGCCCCGCCGCCGCCACCGCCGGCCGCCCCGCGCATGCGCCCCGCCTGGCGCGCGCCNCGGTGCCGTCCTTCCTTCCTTCCTTCCTCCCTCCCGTGGAAGCCTCGCCGCGCCTCCCGCCCGCGGCTGATGCTCCTCCGGTGGCTGGGGCTGGCGCTTGGTTCCGCGGAGTGAGGCGGCAGTGTGAAGAAGGCTCGGAGGCTTGCTCCGGGGATGTGCAGGGAGCTGGGTCTCTCGCCGCCCTTGCGTTCGGCTCTTGTCAAGCAGCCGCGCTCTGAGCTGTCCCCGGGAGCTCCCGGGGAGCGCTGGCTGAAGGTGCTTTCCGCCCGTGGCCTGCAGCCGCCCGAAGTTTGTGTGTTTCCATGTCCTTTCGAAGCAGAAGGCTGACATATTGAAGGCAGATCCTCTAGTGTAAGTGCTGGAGGCTCCCTTACCACCTTTACAGCAAAGAATCCAGAAGGATCGTGTTTTGTTACTGCTGCTGTCTTTCTTAAATTCAAATCTTCAAACCGCATTTTCTGTTTTCTGGTTGTAAGATTTTAAGTACCTTTTTTCTAAACCGAGTAGATCAAAAAGAAATCGTCTATTATTGGAAGTATTTTAAAAGATACCTTTTTAGCATGTAACACAGCTGTGAAGTGTATGCATGCCATACCTAATGTCGTCTTACATCTTTAATGATTTTCAAGCTATTTTTTTAAAAAGGCTTTAGAAAAAGGCGTTTCATATGCAGAGAATTTTTGAGAAATTGCCTGTTTTCTAATACCAGAAACACTCACTAGATTCCCAGACATATGGTGAGCCTCTGTTGCTTTTTATTCTTTGTGCTCCCTGAGTCAGAATGTGCTATGTAAATGTGGTGCCTTGCTCTAAATACTCTTACCAGTCCTCAGTCCTTTAGTAAAAAAGGACTCACCTGGTCAATCACTTGGAATTAATGTTTCTAGGTGCTCATCTGCACTAGAGCTCCAGAATCAGGGCTTTAAGGCCTAAAGAGCTTCAGCTCTGTCTGGAGCTGGACTCTTACTTCAGAGTTTTCACCTTCTTTGAGCAGGGCAAACTTAGTGGAAACGAAGTTTAGAAGCTGGGAAGCTTTGATCCCATCCATGAGCTATCAGCCTCAGTGGCTTCTTGATGACCATACCCTTGATCAATAAAATCAGATTTTCAGAGCTCTCCCGTATATTGCATTTCTGGTTTTTGTGGCTAAGGAACATTGGAGAAAATAAACTGTAGTATTTTCTGATTCTTACTAAACTAGATAATTTTTTTTTTTTTTTTTTTTTTTTTTTTTTTTTTTTTTTTTTTTTTTTTTCTGAATCTAATGTGTTTGCACAGTGTATTTCTCTTTTGGAATTTGTAAAACTGAAAAAAGCAACCCACTGGGCAGGGCACTGAAACTTGAGTTGCCTGACCAAAATTATCTCAAGTAATTAAGCACCATCAACCATTTTGGGTTTTTTATTGCATTTTCTTCTCTGACTAAAGAAACACTGTTATTTGAGGAAGCATGTCAGGGAGAAAAAGTTCATCATCTGTACATCTGTATGCTTTTTTATTCAATAGTGGGAAGGACAAACAGAAGGTTTCCCTGCACAGTAACTTAGGAGTATAAAAAAAAGTAGTGAGGAAGGAAAAAAAAGAAATTCACTGTCAGGTAAGAGTTTGAGACATTCAGTTATGTTTGCAGAAGAGTTAGGAAAACACTTCCAATTTTTTCATAGGCTCTTTTTATTTTCTTTCTTCATGGAGGAGTTGTTTTAAGAAGAGTGGCTGGAAATTTTGCATACTGTGATAAATTTCATGCTATTTATTACCAAAAAACCCAAATTAATTTGGAACAGAGATGATCATAAAGGGATAGACTTACATGTATTTTGTGCTTTTAATTCTAATTTAATAGTAGCTTACAAACTAAAAAGTAAACTGTGTGAGATGTTTTGGGTGTTTTTAAAAAGAGAACTGGATGTTGAGGAAATACAAGTTTTATTTTTTCCTGGTAAAGCTTCATATTTTTCTCTGTTATAAAGGAAACTACTGTCGGTATTCATTAAAGGACAAATTTTGATCTGTTACAGATTTTTTTTTCTTCTTTTTAAATCTAAAGTAAGCAAGAGAAAGGGCACAAACTGCCTTTGTTTTTGTCTGGTGCACCTATATGTGTCAAGAAGCATGGAGTTTGAATCCAAAAGCTTCTGAATCAGGGTAACTGGATGTAAGATCTTAATCTTCATAAAGCTGAAGTTATTCAGTCTAACTTTTTCCTGCCAAGAAGTCAATTCTTGTTAGAGCCAAGTGCACCCAAAAGTCCAAGGCATGATACTTCCTAAGTCTATAGGAGTGACTCCTACCTCATTTAATTGCAGTCAGACTCTAAAATTTGAATTGTCCACGACAAATGCAAAATCACAGCTGTGCTTTGTCTAATGACTCTTGAGTCAGAAATGTATTTTTAAGGTTTTTTCCACTTCCAAGGATAGACATAACTTCATGTAGCTGTTTCACAGGCATGTGAAACATTGCTCAGTCTGTTTCCCCAGTAATGCCATTCTGCTGTGGCATTGATGAGGGTAATTTATCTGTCACTGTCTCTGAAAGTAGATCTGAGCAAGATTAAATGACACAGGGAGCACCGCCAATCTGTAGCTCTACGATGCACCTTACAGTACAGGTGTCTGTGCCAGGTCTGAATTATGTTGTCATTGAGACATGTCTCCCCAAAACATTCTTTACCATAGATTCCACTTCCTTGTTCTAGAAATTTTGCACTTTGATGCTAAGCTCTTTATAAGCATAGCAGAAGTTCATAATATGGTATGGTAGACCAAGGTCTGTCTCAATGCTAGTCAAGTGCTAGTAAGCATGCTGATCATTTTTTAGGATACCTCAATGGTGAAAATTCCATTGAAAAAATACTTGTTGAAATAATAACATGGACCACCAAGATCAATTCCTGACACTTCTTACAAATGACTTGGTCAAATCTTGATCTAAACAGGAGGAATTGAGTAGCTGGTATATCAACCAAGAGTAAAAAGGAACAGCTTCCTTGGTATAGAATTGGAAAACCCAAATGAAAAACCTTGTGAACATTCCAATTATAGACATTGCAGTCATTAATTCTTTTTGACAGAAGAAATAAAATAATAATTGCAGAGGTAGTTTATCTCTAGCAGTCGTGTATGTTGGTTAATGAAGATCAGTGGCATCTGAGTTAAATTAAATGGAATACATTAATGCATTTGTCAGATGAAAAATATTGTTTTCTTAAAAAATCTAACCCTTCAGAAAACTTCAGCTTTTCTAATTTGAAAATTGAGTTAATTTACCAGGTTTGGGTAGCATAATATACTAGAAAGAAGACTGAAAAGATAATGAAAAATAGCAGGAGCAATTTAAGTGTATTTAAAGTTAATTTCTTATTAAAGTAATATGTTCTGTACTCCAAACAATCTTTGACAGAATTCTAAAATCATTGGATGGATTGTTAACCATAGAAGAAGAACCTTGTAATTTGATGTAAAGCGATGTGAAATCCTCTAAGCATGTATACTGTAAAATCATTTTCCCTGACAGTAGTCAAAGGTATGGTTTCAGAATCAAGTCGGGCAAAATGAACAACAACATTTTCATAATCTGGCCTTGCTCCATCTATTCTTTGTTGGCTTTAATGTTGTGGTACTCATTCATCTGAGTCCACTCTCTAACAAGGTAAAAGTGCATTGGGATTTTCATGTTGTTTATTTTTGAATTGTTAACCGAGTTTCACTCTTAAAGTAAATGAGTGACCTTACTGTGAAAACCAAATGAATCCCAGAAGTAAGAATAGATGGTAAGATGAAAGGATTAATATTGGAAATTGAAGCAGAAGCTCCCTTTGTGGCAGTATAATACTCCTAATCCAATTCAGGCTAAATTGTTAAAAAGCATATTCTAAAATTGCTTATCTAAAATTATCATAGCAGTAGCCAGCAGCATATTGTGCCAACTGAGCTCTATGTTAATGCAGTATAACACTGGTAGGAAACTAAGGTAAAATAATTTTTAAATATTTTTAAATTACCTGTATATATCTCAGTAAATTAAAATAAGATTCTAAAATTTGGAGGTCAGTGACAGAAATACAAATCACAGCTATGCTGTGTCCAATGACCTTTGAATCAGAAACTTTTTCTTAGATATTACAGTTTAGTGTTGTCAGTTTTATGCATAATCTTGTTCCACATAATTCTTTGGTAACCTGAATTTTGTTAATCCCTTTCTCCAGTTCTCTTGTGATAATGTTGTGCAGGAATCAAAGTTATAAATAAAGTAATCAGGCCTTCCATTACACTGATTTTCTTCCCCCTACTTTTATGGTTCAAATCTCACTGTGTACCATTTGCCTTAATTTGAATTTAACCCTGGAACACTACATGAAGTGTCAGGCAACTGTGATCTTGTACTAACTTGATGCCAGCAGCTAACTTGCAGACTTTCTGCTTGAGGTGAATCTGTAATGCTATTCTTTTTTTTGCTTTCATGATTCGGAAAAAAAAAAAAAATCTGTAAAGTTGCAAAGCATCAATTTTATTTGCTGGAATATTTTTTAAAACATATTGGTTAACAGAAAACAAAGTGGTTGATTTTAAGCTAGTAAATAGGTTAGTAAATTAAACCTGCATTCTGAACATAAGCTGTTCTACTGTCATACTCCATTTTGTTTTTTATTCTTGTTCTGGTATCTTATTCTCCTTTTATGGTTTCTGCTTTTTTTCCTCTGTTTTCTTTATTATTTTTACCTGAGTAGCACCTACAAAACATAATAGGTCTGAAATAATGTGAGCACAGTTTCCATTCATGGGATTTATCTGCGTTAGGATAAAAATCAAGTTTAAAAGTAAAATTATAAAATATTTGAGTCCTTAGTGGTAGAACCTCAGAATGTGACACATGTTCTCAAAGAAAGAAATTGGGGTTTCTTCACAAAGTCTGATAGTTCTGCAGTCAGTGTATGCATCACATTTGTCTCTGTGTTATTTTTATTGTGTGGAGATTTTATGAAGCATTTCATATGGCTTAATACTAGGTAATAAGAAATCTGACTTGAAAATATTTGTCTTTTGATCAGTTGCAGCCAAAATCCTTCCGTTTGGATTCTGAACTATGACATCATGGCAAGATTTCGCAGAAGAACATGCATCATTTTGTTGCTTTTTATTTTGTTTATTTGCTCCATAATGATGGCTTTGAAGACTCTGAGACCTGACAGAGCTGGCTTTGGAGATCCATTTGGACTTGGTTTGTTGCCAGAGCTTCAGCAACGGACAGTGCTCTTAGACAGTAAACAGAGTTCACTAAATAGGGCTCAAGGAGATACCGTAACACGTGTCAGTAATCTGCATAGTATTGCTGTCAACACTATGAAAGCATCTATGTCTTCAGTAAAAAAGCTGGAAGAGGAGCTGTCTTCTCCTAATTATAACTTTCACATATTCTACTATACTTGGTATGGGAATCCACAGTTTGATGGTAAATATATTCACTGGAATCATCCCTTGTTGCCACATTGGGATCCCAAAATTGCAAACAATTATCCAAAGGGAAGGCATAATCCTCCTGAGGACATTGGGGCCAACTTTTATCCAGAACTTGGATCTTACAGTTCCAAAGACCCTACTGTCATAGAAGCCCATATGAAACAAATGCGTTCAGCTTCAACTGGTAATGAATGTTAACGTTTCAGCATGTTGTTCATTTATCCAGCCTTACGTGTGTGAATGAGCAGAACTGAGCTATCCTTCTATTTTTCTGTGTAATTTAGGAGATGTCTGAAACTAGTAAATATCTTTAAAGTTTTAAAGTTAGAATTTTAACTGCCAGCTGAAACCTACATCTTCAAAGCTGTGCCTGATGAGTGTAACAGCACAGAAACATAAGAAAGGTGTTTGTAATACTTTAGGTACATGTTTTTCATGATGTACTGCTAAACAGTGATAACATAAATGAAAATACAGAAACCTTGGCTAGAATATATTGTCTGTGTTTTTATTTTGGGAGAGGAATACTTCAGTTTAATGAACAGGTTTCAGTAAATCGTGCTAACATTGTTAAGGAGCAAAGAAATTGTCTGTTCAAAGATGAGTGGGATTTTTTTTTTCTCTGAATGTTGTGTGTGCAATAACAAATTATGTTTTTATTCGATACTGTCCAAAAGTATTTTCTTTCAATACAAATTGATGTTCCTTTTTTCTAAATAAGATAAACTGTATACATAAGAATGTTCAGTATATTTTTTGTGTTGTTCCTAGCTGTTGGGCTTGCTAATCTTTGAAATAAGCAGTCATGTAGGCTGATATTAAACTCTGAACAGCTTCCATAAATGTAGATGGAGCAACATGACCAAAACTCATAGCATTATTGATACTGCTAATCATCTTGTACTGAATCTCTTTCATTCACCTAATCATTAAGGTTTAATGTAATTGTTACATGTTGATTAGTGATGTTGACTTGTGTAGTGTTCACTTCTTGGTTGTAGTCATTTTGTGGGTTTTAACCTAACCCTTATTTTATACAAGGGTTAATACAAACAGGAAATTTCTCTCCCTCTTCAGTAACAGGAGTTGATGCAACAAGACTGTTGCAGAGAAATCGCAGATCTAAGTTGCCAATAAGCATTGTTTTAGTCTTATCTAAAACAAAATAGTGTATGTGTTATGAAAGCAAGGGGAACACTCACAGCTTTAGAAGAATATGTGGTGTTTCTCATCTTCTTAATGCAGATGTCTAAGAAAGTTGAACTGCTGGTGGAAAAGGTGCCAATTACTAGGAAAAATGCTTTGTGTAATCAGCTATTTAGTAATTTTAGTTCATTTTCTGTTTAAAATTCAGCAATGTGAATGAGTAATTCAGGCTTCCTGTGACACTCTTTGTAAGATAACTTAGAGTCACTTTTTCCTGCTGTTATTCTGACTTAAAGATTTAAGTACAATTGAGTTTGTTCTCTTTCATCTAGATAACATAAATCATCAACTTTTTTCTTTTTTAAGAATGATACTGTGTTAATTTTTTGTGTACTGTGAGGCTGACTATTTACAGTTTTTCCTTTTCCTCTTAGTGTCTCATCCATGTCTATTTCACAGTCACATCATTCTTTTCTCTAGCTATTTTT
>VWZN01011499.1:0-63631 GCA_013396955.1 Regulus satrapa | reverse complement strand
GGGGGGAAGGAACCCTGCTTTTGTGTTGGTGACACAAGTCGGGTTTGTAACCACTGAGGAACCAACAAACAATCCTGCCTCAGACGGGGAACCTTAGGTTTCAAAAGAAAAACATAAATCAGTCTCATAAATCAGTTTTCAAGTGGTTTTACCCCCAGGGCTGTCATGTTTGGGGGTTCCATGGTGTGTAACTCTCAGTCCCTTGGCAGGTGGACAGTGCCATGTCCCTGATTCAGGCAGCCAAGAACCTGATGAATGCTGTGGTGCAGACAGTCAAGGCCTCCTATGTGGCATCCACCAAGTACCAGAAGTCCCAGGGCATGGCCTCCCTCAACCTTCCGGCCGTCTCCTGGAAGATGAAGGCTCCAGAGAAGAAACCCCTGGTCAAGAGGGAGAAACAGGACGAGACCCAGACGAAAATCAAGAGGGCATCCCAGAAGAAGCATGTAAACCCTGTGCAGGCCCTCAGTGAGTTCAAGGCCATGGAGAGTATCTAGAGGAGAGCTCTGGCTCAGGGGTGTTTTTCTCTAGCCCACTACTGCTGCTTCCAGAACTCTACTTTTAATACCCTAAGGATTTTTCAAAAATTTACTATTTCTCAAAATGTATTTACTTAATATAATTTTGATAACTTTGTTTAGATTATCTGGGGACATACTCAGATTTCTAAATCCTATCATTATATCTTCGGCCTGCAGGAGTGTGGTAATTTAGATGACTTTTAGATTACAGGGGTGGATTTCTAGCTGGAAACTGCTTTTTATAATCTTGCTTTAAATGAAATACTCTATAACCAAAGAGGATTTTACCGTAACACTAAGAGTTAACACTAATACTGGATCATGCTACTCAGAGATGCAGTTTATCATGCTGATCAAGAGAGAAAAATTAGATTTTTTTACTCAAAAAAATAAATGAAAGTACTGTATGTGATAATGTATCTCTGCTGTGGGGGTGAAGAGGGAGGGAGCAAGCTCAGAGTTTGAAATTGCAGCACCAGCGGCTGTGTGAGCATAAATGGAAAACAGCTGGAAAAACGCTACACCCGTGCCTGGGCTAGGCTTTGCTGAGGATTGTTTGGAGCTGGGCTCGGTGGTGCCCTGGGGCTGTGATGCTGCTTCTCCTGGGCTGCCCCCGAGCCCTCTGGGTGCTTCCCTTGTGTTCCTGGCATTGCTCCCTCTGGAGGGGCTCTGCTGCCGGGGGAGCTCCCGGGGCCGATGCCTGCGGAAACCTCCCTGGTGTGGGCGGCCAATCGCTCCTGCGTGACACGGACAGCAATTGTAATGCCTGGTTACAAATTACTAATGTATTTTGCTGCGGGACACTAATAAAGTTGCTTTTCCCCATTCAGATGCAAATTAGCTTTGTGCTCATTCCTCATAATTGCTTTGCATCCTGCCTTGGGCTTCCAGAGGCACCCAGGAAATCTTGTTTGCTCAAGCTGCAATTTAGACTGTACGTTATTTGTGATAACTATAGCTACAAGGTATAATTTCACTGTCTTATTTTAATTTGATGAATTTCAGTGTGTTTCGCATGTCCCAGTCGAGTCGGGTGCAGGGAAGCGGTGCCTGCACGGGGCAGCACCGTGGTTCCTGTGGAGCTGGAAAAGCATGGGCTGGAGTCAATGTCTAAAATGCAGCTCCATTCTAGAGCTAAGCCTTGGCACTGAAATGTTATAATTTTATTTATCTCAATCAACTCATAATTTACTGTATTAAGGTTATTGCTGTCATGTTACTGTAATGCTGATTGGAATTAAGCTAAATAGTTTTTGAGATTTTTTTTGCTAAATGTATTGTGTTTTCAGGCATTTTAGCTACTTGAGTACAGCTATTAAATAGTAGAATTATAGGCTATTTTAATACAGCCTTAATATGTAAACAGGTTCAGATGGGGAGCTGTGCTCCACTGCCATTTGGGGGTTAACAGGTTGTTGGTCTTATTTTAGAGATAATTATTAACTGAATTTATACAATATGGGTTTTTTTTCTCCTGGCATTGTCTTAAATGTGACATTCCCTGGGCTGTTTAGGAAGTATATCCAATGTCTCCCCCCCAATACAATTTAATAATGAGCTTTTTAAAAATGACCTTAATATTAAGGTGTACAGACGAATTTGCACGTATTTAGCTTTTAAATACATGTTAGTTTAATTTATGCTATAAACATTGAGCATCAGGAAATTAAAATGTGGTTCTCCTGGTGAGAGCTACAGCCCCAGGGGGTGCAGGAACAGCAGGAACATCATAGGGACAGGAGGCCAAAAAACCTCAACTCACATTTCTTTGGTACCCAAGAATTGCTCCTCTGGGAATGGCATTTGGGTTTGGAGCAGAAAAGGGCATCGAGGTGAATCATTATTGGTGTAACATTTAATTGCTCTGTTCAGGAGGGCAGCAACAGCGGCTGAAGGGGAGAAAATGCCTCTCCCCTTAGAAGAGGGGGCATTTTGTGTCATGAAGCCCCAGCTTCAGTCGTTGGGGATGCAGTAGTGACACTGGGGCTGGGGAGTGGAGGATCCTGGGGCCGGAGCAGGGCAGGGGAACCCCAAGCCAGGGCAGGGCAGGTCCTCATCCCAGAGCAACCGCAGCGCCGGCTTCATCCCCTGCTCCTGGTGCCTCCAGCACCTCCGGCCTGTTCGGCACCAGCCCAAGACCCTCGTGGGTCAGGAGCTCAAAAACCCAAAAGCGCCGTTCCCACTGTGTCGGGGAATTCCAGCCCTGTGTGAAAGTGGCGCTGGAGCAGCGGCTCAGCGAGGGGGTCTGGCCACCAGCTAAGCTGTGACTTTATTAGGGAGCAAATTGAAGGGAATTACAGTAATTACTTTTCCATGTAATTAAACGCTGGGGAAGGACTCGTGCCATCGCTCTCACTGCTGGAGGACGATGCACGGCTCTGGGGGGAGTGAACGGGCAGGGAGAGCTCCTGGGGTGCTTCAGCCACCTCCCCGCAGCAGTGAGCGAGGAGCCAAACCCCACCTTCCCAATTCCCAGTCCTCCGTGGAGACTGGGGGAGGGGACTGCCGTGGCTTTGGGCAGGGAAAGGCTGTGGGATTTCCCTGCCCACCAGCTCCCTGCGGCAGCTCCCCAGGCACTGCCTGGAACACGCAAGAGTTCCAAAGAGCTGGAGAGGCTTTGGGGATTTTTTTTGCAGTGATTCGAAAAGATATGGGGAGGATTTTGCAGTGCAGTGGAACAGCAGGTATTGCTGAGGCCATGCCAGAGCCTGGCAGACCTGGCAGTGCAGGGATCTCAGGAAGATGAACCCACATTATCTTCTAAAGTGTATTAGTGAAACCGCATTAAATCCTCAGGAGATAAGTCTTATTCCAGATCTTAAATGCTCTTAATTCAATTCCATGGTGAATGGAGCCACGTTGAATTTATGCTGCTTTAATTGTGTGTGAAGTTTCCATGCCACAATTTAATGCCTGTTAATGAGCACCTTTCCCACTCCAAGCGCTCCCTGCTCTCACTGCCTTTGGGATGTGTTGGAGTGGGACTGGAGAAGGGAGCAGGGCACCCCAAGCTGTGTTTGCTTCCACAGGTGCTGGGTCCAAACCAGGCCACGGCAGCCCAACCTCAAACACACAATTTGAGGAGAGAGGAGAGAGGGCGAGGAGGAGCAAGTGCATTCAAAACCCCAACAAATGGGTGAGAAAAGGAAAAATCCATTAAGGCATATCAGCTGTTTCAGTGCTAGAGGCTGGGAAGTGGCCCAGGGACATACAGTCCATGTGCTGTGCTCAGAGCCATTCCCTGCCTAAAGCTTGCCAGGATTTGGGGAGCTCAGACTGAGCCAGCATGGCCCTCCTGATGCTCTTATGGGTACAAGGGGAAGGAGGGGGAGATGTTCCTGGCCTGGCCACCTGGGTGATTCGTTCTCAACACTTGACCCCCTCTTGAAGCTGGAGGATTGGGGGGACCCTGTTAGCTCCAAAATTAAGGATGGAAGTGCCTGTCCCACCTCCTAGATCTGCAGAGAGTCTAGTGAGCCCTACCCAAAGTTTCCATATGCCCCAGGACCCCCACCCCTGGGACCCCCTCTAGCCCTATCTTGCTCCATGCCCAGGGGAGGCTGCAGGAATCTGGGAGACTCCCAGCACAGCAGGGTTGGCTCTGCACAGGGACTGGGGCTGGACTGGCTTGGCCCTGACCCTGTCCCTTGGCCCTGCTGGGGGAGGGCCAGGCAGCCACAGCAGCCCTGTCATTACCCCGGGCTGTGGACCAGCAGCACCATTTGGGAAACAAACCTGTCATTAGTGCAGACACCAGCCTGGGCTGACATTTATGGCCAGGAAAAGCAGCCCATGGCTTGCCTGCCCTTCTCTGTCACCCTCTGGGGACACATGGCCATGCACACAGAGGAAGATGCCCCTCTTTGGGCTGCAACCCCCAAGGCTGAGCCTTGGCCATGACTGCCCATGGTGCAGCTCTTGGTGCTTTCCAAGGCTCCATGGCTGTGATCACCTCCCCGTGCCATTGCCTGTCTGCACTGCCAGTGCTTGGACATGACCCCCGAGACCTGCAGGAGCTGCAGAGAGGGGGTGGTTACAGCCCAGGGGTTCCCTCTGGCCACCTGTCCTTGGAGCGTCCCTGGGCTCCTGATGCCCCTGCAGAGCCCAGAGCCCTGTGGGCAAAGGGACACAAAGTGTGAGTGTGGGGTCCCTGAGTGCCAGTACTGCACCTTCTCAGGCTCTCATACAGCCTCTGCCCCACAAGTGCCCTGCCAGGGCCCAGTGCCTCAAGAACAGCACTGCCAGGAAATTATTATTTGTTTTCATTTTTTGGTGTCCTTTCAGTGCTCCACATTCTTGGCTCTGTCACTGTGCCAATGTGCAGGAAATAGCCCAGGGGGGTCACTGGGACCTTCCTGGAGACAAAGGCACTTTCTGCTGCCATCCCAGGCCAGAGGGGTGATCCCAGGGCTCACACTGAGTGGCACTGACCAGGAGCTACTACCTGCTCCCTCCTAAGCTTCCTGCATCCCCAGGGTCAGCACAGGCATCCCCAGTGAGCCCCAGACAAGCCCAGGGGGGCTTGTCAGGTTTAAGACTTTTAGGAAGATCGAGTAGGGTTTTGGCTTTGCAGTTGGACAGGGAAGGCTGCTGGTGCTTTTCTCTCTGGCTCATCCCCTAAGGAGGTGTTAGACAAGCCCCCCCTTAAATCCAGCTGTGACACAGTGACAAGGCCAGGCAGGGCCTGAGAAATCCCTTTGCTGATCCCCTGCAGTTCTGCTGGATCTCTGCTTCACCCATTGCTCCAGAGGCTCAGGTTTTTCAGCAGAAAAGCCCCTTCCCATGCTTGTCCTGGGTGTTACCATCAGATACTTTTTTTTTTTTTTTTAAACCTACAAAGCCAAGCCTTAGCAAGGCTGGCTGGGAAATGCATTTCAGATAAAAACAGGGGAAAAAAAAGCCAGCAAAACAGCCTGAAACCCCAAAAAGAGAAATATCAAAAAAGAATCAACAGTTATAATTAACCCTGCTACTTAACAGTGACAAGTGACACACTGTACATGGGAGCCACAAATATTTGAGCACAAAGCCCGGTGGCTGCAGGGTCATGGGGGGGATGGATCTGGTGGCATTTGTGCCACCACCCTGGTGGTGACAGAGCCCTGCAAGGGTTAAGGGTTGGGGAATGGAAGCGACCAGCTGGGCTCTACCAGGCCTGGAGGGAGTGCATCCCCTCCTGGGAGTGACATAAACACGGCTCCCCACAGGAACACCACTGGTTCCCTTTCTGCAGATCCCAAATTCTTCAGCTTGTTTCTTCCACTGTACACCTGTTTTTCCAGCAGTATCCAATGAAAACAAGATATTCCCCATGCCCCAGTATATTTTAATAACAAAGTTGTTGGCACACAGTGCTGGGATCTCATTTAGTCCAGCAGTTTATTCCAAAGTGCACCTACACCTGTGCCATCCAAACTTGCTGTCACCCTGAATTCCCAGGAATTGGATTGAACCCAGTTTCACCTCAGTTCCTGGATGATGGTGTTTATAGAGCTGAGCAGCTCCCTGAAGTAGCCATCCTTGTCCCCTTCCCTCTGCTCCTGGGCCACCAGCTCCTCATATTCACTGCGCAGGAGGCTGAGAGTGGTGCCCAGGGTGGAGTCCCCCCGGTAGTGCTCCCTGCAGAAGGTCACCAGGACCCCCACTAGCTTGAGGACCTTCTCGCGGGTGTCGTGCTCAGGCACAGACAGCAGATTGAGCACCAGGGAGCACCAGCCCTGCTCCAACACCGCCGGCACCAGCCTGACCTGCTGGTACTGCTGGATTTTCTCCTCCATCTGCTCTCCATGCTGGGAGTTCTCAAGCAGCATCTGTGGAAAGTGGTGGAACAAAGATTATTGTCCCTGTCAGAAAAGAGCTGCTCCCAGGAAGTGACACAGTAGAGGAGGATGCATAGAGGGTGCCACCTGCCATGGATGGGGACTTGCCACAGAAGACCAGAGCGAGCCTGTGTCCTGGCTCCCGGGGCTGTTTGTCCACCCTGAAAAACTCCCAGTGACTGGGGGTTTCTGTGTCACACAGCCTGGGAGGGGACATGGAGGTAGGAAGCTCAGCAGGACTTGTAAATTCTCTGGTCTGATGCTTTTTGCTGCTGACAGGTGCCTGCAGTACTTAATGAACATCACCACTTGGCTCCATGCTGCTCCTCCCAGAGATGGGGATCTCAGTCTCCTCCAGCCACAGCCAGAGCTTCCCCTCCCAGCCTGGTTCAGAAAATGCCAGTACTGAAATTCTGCAGAGGACTGCATCTCTTACAGCAAGAGAGACCAGCTGCCCCAGCACCAGGGGTGAAAAGGAGATTCCCACACATACCCTGTGAGCCCTTTGGGGCTCAGGTGGTGGAGAGGCTGTTGATAGCATTAAATCATCTCAAACCTGCCCCCCAACTCCCAAGGTACAGCATTCCCAATCCAAAGAGCAGCTAAAAAAAATCGTTCTTTTAACATAAACCTGAGAACCTGCCAGGCTGTACCTGCCCCAGACCCATAGAGGCGGGAGCGCAGATGGGGCTGCCAGAGGGGGCAGCTGGGAAATGGGCAGCACATGGGAATGGTTTGAATCAAAATGCCCTTGTCTGCTCCTTTCCCATGGAACTGACAATGATCATGTTAAAGTCAGCACCTGATAAGATTTCAGATCTGCTAAAATAATTTGCATCTTTACAAAGTCTCCTCGAAAATAACTGATTTAACAGAGAGGTGCTGCTCTGCCGTGCCTGCAACCTAGGTATTAGAGCAGCCATAATCCATGGGACAAATTTGCCATAAAGTGAGCCAGAGCGGATTTAATTCCCATTCTCTGGAGTCAGGGAAAAGCACAGACTCAACAACAAGCCATGGCAAGGAAAGACAGGCATTAAAATTACACTTACAGCAATAATCCAGGGTATCTGAAAATAAAACACAGAGCATGGTAGGCTGGGGTACAGTAAGGGACATGCAACAGGCAAAGGACTCTGGCAGCCACGGACACAGCAGTGCTGGCCTGTCCCCTGGCCTTGGCTGGACACCACAGCCCAATGCCAGCATTCCCTACTCATGTCCTTGGTGTTCTGCTGTTTAAACACCCTCCAGAGGAAATGGTGGCAGTGGCTTGAAAGCAAACAAAGGTTTCAGCTCCTCTGCGTTCCCCCAGGCACTCATGGTGTTGGCCAAGGGGCTGCAGGGGACTCATCTGCACTGATGCTGGGCTGACTCCTCCTCATCCTCATCCTGTGAGGATGTTCAGGCCTGGCTGGGTTTGGGGGTGAAGGTGGGGAGTGCCTGGCCAGATGCCATCCCAGCTCTCACCTTCTCCATGATGAGGTCATAGAGCAGTGTCACCACACGGACATGGAGGGGTTCCATCCCCTTCTGCCGGAAGAGGCTCCTGAGCACCTGGAGGCCACCCAGCTTGAGGAACTGCTGCTGGGCATAGGGAAAGTGCCTCAGCATGGAGGACAGAGCAAAGAGAGCCTGGTGGAAAGAGAGAGGGTAATCAGCACGGTGGCCATGGCCACCCCACATGGCACAGCCCCTTTTCATGGCACCTGTTGGGGGTTGGGTTTTTTCTTTCTTATCTGTAGAATTTTTTACCATTAGTCTCCTAGGAACGCTCATGTGGGTGCTTAGGGGGTACTTGAGGGAAACAAAGGAGTTTGGGCCAACTCAGGTGAAAAGACATAGGGACGACAATGTGTGTCACTCGAGAGAGGGAGAGGAGAAGGTTTCTTTCTTGGAGAATCCTCGCCTGCTGCCTTTGGGTTTTTCTCCGGATGTGTCTGGGAACTCGGGTCCAGCCTTTTCGCTGTTTTGCTCGCCTGCTGCCGCGGCCGCTGAAATCCTATCGCTTCTCCAGCGCTGATCCAAAGTTTCCTTTCCTTTCGATCTGATTGCCTTTCGACATTCCACACCCCAGCCCTGCTTGGACACCTCCCCGCTATCCAGCCAGCACCATGGACTCTTGGTACACCTTGCTCAGGCTCGGGAATTCCATCGCTCCAGGTCTTGGCGGAGCCACCATCGCCTTGTGTTCCCCAAGCCGGAGCGCCCCTGCAGCCATGTGGGATCACCGCACCTGCCCTGTGCCCTGGAGACACCAGTGCTCCCTGCCAGCTCTAACTGTAACTATACCGAAGAGAAAACCCTGGTTCTGTTTGCCATTTGACTGCTGTAGTTGCTGTTGTTTGTTTGCCTTGTTAAACATACTAGTAAAGAACAGTTATTCCTATTCCCATACCTTTGCTTGAAAGCTCATTAATTTCGAAATCAAAATAATTCGGAGGGAGGGAGGTTTGTTTTTTTTTACAATCTCTATTTTCAAGGGAGACTCTTGTCTTCCCTAGCAGATACCTGTCGTCCAAACCTACGACAGCACCCCATGGGGACAGCAGAAATACACTCCAGCCCATCTGTGTGGAGCTCCATGGAAAATGCATCCCAGCCTCTCCTTGCTGAGGGACATCTCCAGCAGTCCCCTTTGCAATCCCAATCTTCCCCAGCACTATGAGACTGCCAAATCTTGGGTACTTCTATCCAAACGCCAGTCTGGGCAGTCACTGAGGGGCCTGTGGCCAGCCCCCGATAGACCCAACCCCATCCCTTCTCCCTCCCCCACACAGGGCACAGAGCCCAGCCATGGGATGGCTGAGGAGTGTCCGGCAGCAATTTGGATGGTGGGGTGATGTCCCCACACCTGCACAGTCAGAACATGAGGCCATGATGTCCCCCAGCAGCCAGCCCCGGCCCAGGCCCTGACAGGGTGCAGCTCCACGTGCCAACAGCCAGAGCGCAGGAGCCAGCGGTGCCCAGGGGCTTGGCATGGAGTTAAGGAGGCAATGAGGAGCCAGCCAGCCCAGCCCCACTGCCTGTCACCCTGGCTGGCTCTGGCAGCCCTGGTGGCACAGGGACAGCCGGGCCAGGCCGGGGCAGGGGACAAGCTACTCGTCTGGGCGCCTGCCAGGAGCCGGGCGGACCCTCACACACGGGGCCGGGCCTCCGCCTGCTCCACACGGACAGATCCGAGCTGACAGCCGTGTCCTCCCCGCTCCCGTTTGTTTCTATTTTCCAAGTTCCGCGTTGCTGCTGGTGAATTTGAGATGCTGCTGTCTCCCTTTTTAATCGCAGGCCAGAGGACGGCGGAGGGAAGAAATGCACTTTTGGCCTTGCTGCCATGCAGGGCTGTGAGCACCGGGGCGGAAAAACCATCGGAGCAGGAGCCTGGGGCTGTGCAGGAAGGGGCTGGGGCACCAGCCTGTCCTTGGGATCCAGTCTGGAGACACAGCACTCTGCACACAGCAGAGGAACTGAAAATTCAAACCTCTGCCCTCCTGGAAAAGAGGGTTCAAGCCTTTGGAGGGTCTCATACAGCTGTGTGTGAATGTGGACAATACTGAGCCCACCCCTCTAATTTCTCCAGGGGCTGCCAGCACGATGCACTCAGGTTCACAGGAAAGAATTACTCCAGTTCACAGCAATGCTGTGAGAGAGCCCCTGCACACCCAGCCATCCCTCCCCCCAGAAGGAGCTCTGGGTTGAGCCACAGGCCCTCCTGTGAGAAGTTTCCATGCGTGGACCATCCCATGGGATCTACTCACATCCATGGCCAAATGCAATGGGGTTCCACAGCCTTCTACTGTGCCTTTCACTTGCTGGAAGGCTCTTACGAGGGTTAAGGGGGAACATATTTCAGGGAGCTCGTTACAGGCAAATGGAAGAGCCAGGGGTCTCCCCACCCTTCAGGACCCCTCACACAGGAGGTCCCTGTGGAAATCCAGGCTGGGGGTTTGAGAGCAGTCAGGTGGTGTTACAATGGTGGCATCACACACTAAAGTGAGGGTAATGGGAACTCATGCTCCAGGGAATACAGCAAGGAGGGAGGGAGGGGGCGAGGAAGCCCCCAGCCCGATGGACAGCACTGCACATTTGGCTGGGGGCTCTCGGTGTTGCTCCTTGCTCCAAAGCCTCTGCCAAAGGCAGGACACGGGGCTGGCTGCAGCAATTAGCTCCTCCAAACGTCAGTTCCCATGTTTGTCAGCCTGTGATGGCTGTGCTGCCATGGGGACCCTTGCCTGTGCCCCCTGAGGAGCTGTGGCACCATGTCCTCTCCCCATGGCATGGCAGAGCCACTGTGTATGCCACTGCTGGCAGGGGGGGAGACACCCACAGAGCCAGGGGAGTGCAGGCTCCACCAGTCCTGCTGGGATAGTCTGGCACCCAGGACTCCTCTCCTGTACCCCTGGGAGGACAGCCCATCCAGCGTGGAGAGCAGCAGGGTTGCCACACTCTCCAGATGTCCATGATGTCCTGAGGGTGCTTACACAGAGCTCAGCACAAACCCGGCTTTGCCCAGAAGTGCAGCTCCACTCCTCACCTTCTTCCTGACAGCCAAGGGTTGTTCTGTGGCCAGGATAACCAGGAGTTTCTGCAGGGCACCCCCCTCGATGGCTTCGATCTGCACTTTGGGGTTGCTGCAGGGATGAAAGCAAAAGGCAGGTCACCAACAGTGGGGTTAGGGCAAGGTGAGAAGGATCCTGGTCTGGCTTGTAGCAGCTCTGGGGTGGCAGAAGCACCAGGGCAGTGATTGTCCCCAGTGCTGGCACTGCTCAGGCCACAGCTCAAGGACTGTGTCCAATTCTGACCCTTCCTGACCAGAAGGACATTGAGGGCCTGGGGCATGTCCAGGGCAGGGAATGGAGCTGGGAAGGGGCTGGAGCCCCAAGAGAAGCTGAGGACGGTGGAAAGGGGCTCAACCTGGTGAAAAGGAGGCTCAGGGCATCCCTTCTGTGTCTGCACAACTCCTGACAGGAGGGGACAGACAGGGGAATCTGGTTCTGCCCCCAGGGAACAGGGACAAGAGGAGAGGGAACGGCCTCAGGCTGGGCCAGGAGAGGCTCAGGCTGGACATCAGCAGGAATTTCTCCATGGAAAGGGTGGTCAGGGCTTGGCAGGAGTTGCCCAGGGAGGTCTGGAGTGCCCATCCCTGGAGGTGTCCAGGGAATGCCTGGAGGTGAAACTGAGTGCTCTGGGCTGGGGACAAAGTGGGGATCAGGCATGGCTTGGACTCGATGATCTTGGAGGTCTTTTCCAACTTCAATGATTCTATTTAATTATATTTCCACCCCACAGGGAACATGAACAGAGGTCAGTCCAGACTGATCCCAAAACAAAATCCCCCAGCTCCCACCAACCCTGGCTCATGGTTATGGAGAAAATACAAACACTGCAGCCACCTCAAACATACTTGAAATGAAGGCAGGGGTGGGAAGGTCACACTGGATCACCTGGGCCTTCCCACCACACCCCCCATCCCACCTGGCTTCCCCTGGCAGGGAGCCCTCCCCTGTGGCTCCCTGGCTCTGTGAATCCTCTCACTCCACATTACATCCACTCCTGAACAGCCTTCATATTCCAGTTCCTGCTTCCCCCTCTCCTTGCTGCAAGTGTGCTGATCACCCACACACCTGTCACAGCAAGGGATCCTCTCCAAGGACTACTGTGGATAAATCCACCCTTCTGCCTGCCGGGACACGCTGAAACCTCAGGTTAGGATGTCAGCAGCTGCCCAGGGACAGACAGGCATACAGACATATAGACCATTCCCCCATCCTCACTGATGCATTGCAAGCCCACTTCTAATGCATCTTGGAAGGTGGCGGAGACATCAGATGCTCCAGGCTCCCTCCTTGGCAGCGCTTTCACAGTCAGGGCACAGTGTGCCAGCTGTCTGATCCCTAATCCCAGGTCGCTCACACTCCAGGAGCAGCTCCAGCACTTCAGCCTTTGCTCAGCTCTGAAGCAGAAATTGCACCATGCCAGACAAAAGTCCATGACACTTCTACAGCACAAGACCCATACTCACTGTATATACCCATACTCACAACAGCCACTCTCACTGCCCCCAGAGAGCTGCTGGAGCAGCCACAGCCCAGCCCCTCCATGAAATAAGAGGGACAGAGGCAGGCAGGATCATAAAGAGACAAAACCAGAGACAAATGGAACGGGGCAAGAAGCAGCTTGGAGTTAAAACCATGTCTCAGAGCAGATCTGGTGTGGGACTTCCCAGCTGGCAATACCAGGCTGACCCCAGGGCAGGAAAAAGGGGTTTGTTGAAAGCTGCCTTTGATTTTTCCTTCCTCACCCACTTGCTGTAGCAGACATCCAGGCACAGCCATGGCACAGGTGTCCTGCTGAGGTGAGGACATCTGTGACCCACCCAGACATGGCAGGAGGGAGAAGGAACAAACCCAGGAGCTCCAGTACCCTCCTACAGATGGGATTTTCGCAGCACAATTCTCAGACCCCCATGTACCAGCCCTGCAGCATCCCTGGAAGCAAACCAGCTTCTGCAGTGCCTGGGTCAGGTGGGGCCTGACACATCTACCATGAGGAGTCCATCCCCAACCTCCCCCTTCCAGGAGGTGCAAGAGAGTCTCTTCCTGCAAAAACAGGATGCAATTTTCCACCCCAATTTGTGTACAAATGACCCATCGATGGCATCTCTGAATGGCCTGGCCACTGATTTGGGGAGCCAACAAAGGCAAACAACATAAAAAACCCTAAAACTTCAGCAATCTCAAGGCCACTCCTGGGCCCAAGGCCATTTCCCCCAGCTCACAACTGAGGCTCTCATTCATCTCCAGACAAACCTGTAGCTACAGCCATGGCCCAAACAGCATGTGGTCCAAAAAGTGCAAGTCCCTCTGGGCCATGGAAACCAGAGCAAGCGCACAAGCAGCTTGCAGGAAGGCACTTTGCTGAGTTGAAGTGCACTGAAAGGATAATCCCCTGGGCTGGAGACTTCCTGGTGTTATTCAAGAAGAACGGCACATTTGGAATATCCAAGTTATTCTGTTACAGCTCTCTAAAATAAATAATAAAAACTCTTACAGCAAGAGACACAACTGAGAAATCAGTATGCTTTTAATGCTTGGCTGGTCACCTAGAGGATTTGATCTAATTAAAATCTTTGAACCCTGGAGCTTTTGCCAAGGAGCAGATCTGGAGGTGAGGGAGCCTTCCTGGCTGGTGAGTGTGCCGATCACTTCCCAATGCTCCTGTTGCTCTGTCTGCTATCAGTGATCCTGGCTTCAAGCTAACAAAAAAGCTCATTTGAAGGTTTGGAAAACTCAGCAGAGATCTGTACAAATTACAGTGTCAAGCCCAGGGAAAAGCAGCCTGAACAAAATAAACACAATGAGACAGACTGTGGAGCACTCACATAGGAAATTCAACTGTGCTAATCTGCTCATGGAGACAGGATGGTGGCTCTTGCAACAAAATTCATTGAAACAGGAGTCTGATGCTGGGCCAGGGCTGGGCCAGCCTATGGTGACATTCCATAGTGATGCAGTGATGGCACAGATTTGGGTGTGCTGCACTGATGAAATTAACCAGCTCCTGTCCTGGGTGAGGAACAGCCACAGGCGGCAGGGACTCAACACAAGCCCCATGCAGATTCCCAAAAGAGACCCCTGTGTGCTAAACAGCCTCAGTTTGCTCTGGGGGGGGCCCAGTCTGGCTGTGGGGATCACAGCATATCCCCTCCAGATGAGGTCTTCACTACACATCTGAGCTCTTTGTGCCTCCCAGCCACACTGCCCATATTCTGTGTATTTTCACTGACAACTCCTGGCATGGAAGCCGAAGGGGTTTTACTTGGAAGGGAGTACTTTGAAGAGTACTCTCTGCTAAGAAATACCCTTGCTCCACTCCTCCTAGGACAACCCCAAGTGCATAAATTTAGGAGAGACTTCTCAAAGTTTTTTCAAACTACACATGCGATGGGTGTGGGAAGACTGAAAAGCAGCAGCAACACAGCCCTGAGGCAACAGCAGCTCTGGAGTTAGGTGGGAACTTACAATAAGGCAGCAAAATTAGATTTAAATTAAAAAAAAAAAAAGAAAAAAGGCAAGCCAAATGGTGTGGAGGGACCCAGGGACTTAGAGGCACAGAGCAGGGCAGGCAAGCAAATGTCCCTTATCTCTACTGCTCTGACAAGGACACACAGAGAATATTTATTTCATGGCCTGCTTGTCGCAGAAACTGCATGAGACCTTAGGAAGAAAGGATCACCTCCTCTCCTGGGCATTGTGCTGAAGCCAGGTGGGGAAATACCAAGCAGGGATGTAGAAGGGTGTGCGATGGAGGGGCTTTCCCTGCCTGGGTGCTGGCACAGTGCTTCTCCTGCCTGGCATCTCCCCAGGTACAGGGAGCCAAGGCTGCAGAGCTGAGCTCTGATGAAAGCCCCGGTGCAAAGGCATGATAATCACCGGGCTAGACGGGGCTTAATGGATCTCTGCTTAGAACCAGCACACTGCGGTGCCACCTGGGAAATCAAAGCCAGGGATCAAAGTCTGTAAGTCTGTGAAACATACTGAAAAATTTAGTGTAGTCTATTTAGCTTGTGCTGTAACCTGAGGATCAGATACAGGCACTCAGGCAGCATTGCTTACCTTGCCTTCCCCCTCTTTCCCTTCCCCTCCCCAGTTTTCAGACCAAAATCTGTTAATGGAGAAAACAAGAGTGAACCTAAAGGACTAAAATGTGTCTTGTCTGGCTCCTGGGGCTCTCAGACCCTCACACCTGGGTCACAATTTGACAGGCAATGGGAAAGGTCATTTTCATGAGTCCTGGAAACAAAGCAAAACAACCAGGGTCACACTTGAAAAGGCCAATGACTTCTCTATCCTTCTCAGTGTTTGAAGGATTTCTGACAGCTCTTGTAAGCACAGTTGTGTTAAAATTATTTGACAAATAATAGATAGAGAGATAAAACAGATCATTACAGTGTCAGTAATTCCAACCTGAATTAGAGGTGTAAATCTGAGACTCTGAACAAGGACAGAAAAGAGAGGCAGGGTGATCAGAAGCTCATTAATATTTGCATGGCTGAATTTCAGATTGCAGGTTTAAGAATAAAAACAAAGCAAAACAAAATAAAACAAAAAAAAAATCCAAAAGATCAAGTGAGAAGCAACGCATCCGGAGAACAGTTTCTTCCTGCACTCCAAGCTCTGGCTATGAACTATCCCTGTGGGAAATGACCAGGGAGCAGCTGCAGTGAGACAGATGGTTCTGAATCCATGCCTTCCCAGGTATCCACATCTCCTTCCAAACCTCCTAGCTTCCCTCTTAAGAGAAGGATAACTGGGACAACTCATTATCAACAGCCCTCCAGCCCTAACCCCCGGCTCTCGCAGTAAATGACACTTAAGCACAGGGTGGGTGAATCCCTTACAAAACACACATTTAATTGAGGCTTTCCACAGTCCCAGCCTATGGAAAAGGACATTTGCATGCACAATGTGAAATACAGGGTAATAATAAAATAACCCCAACACCACCTAGGCTACCTGTGATTATTGGAGGGAGAAGGAGGAGGGATGAGGCACAGTTACCCCCAAAGCCTCCCCCAAATGCTACATGCAGCAGAACTGGCCTAAAAATCCTCTTCTCCAAGCATCAGACCTGAGTTTATCACAAAGGCCTTCAGAGCTATGACTTAAGGAGATTAAAAACCACACAGAAAAATGGAGCCCTAAGTAGTTACACCGATCAAAATCCAGTGAAGAAAGCAGGGGTGAGGGGGGAAAACCTGACAAAAGGAAAACTAGGTTTCAATAGGCAACACAATACAACAATTTCATATGAAAGATGTGAAGCATGAAAGAGATGTTAGATGTTCAAAAGCCTATAATATAGAAGAGAGAAAAAAAATCCCCAAGAAGATGAAAATCTCCACTTCAATGCAATGCTGCCTTCTCACTTTCTACCAAGCCAGGCGTTCGCTGCTGTAGCAGGGAACAGTGGTGTCCCTGGGAGAGCAACATGCCTGCCTGTGACATCCTGGATTACAGGGACACAGCACAGCCTTTAATGAGCAATTAGGTTATGGAGTATTTATTGCTAAGAGGAGAACAGAATTGCAGAAAAAAAATTGGAGCTGAGTACATGAGTTTGTGATTCTCATGGGCTGATGTGATACTTAAACCTAGGAGCATGAATCATCCAAGAGATGTAGGAACAGTGTGGAAGGCACCTGGAAAAAGCTGAGGGAACCTTGGCTTGGCTTCCAACCACATATCTGTGTCCCAGACAAGAGAGAGGTGAGCTTCTTGTGAGCCCTCCAGCATCCTCTCTGAAAGCAGGAGGGCTGTAACATCCCATTACAGAGCCCCAGGCTCCCTGGAGACACCGTGACATGGGGTT
Organism: Regulus satrapa; assembly: GCA_013396955.1. Lineage (NCBI taxonomy): Eukaryota > Metazoa > Chordata > Aves > Passeriformes > Regulidae > Regulus > Regulus satrapa. The sequence goes on along the minus strand of VWZN01011499.1, from coordinate 46,923 downwards.
TAACAGGGAACACTCTGCTCCCAGCCACACCATCAAGTGGGAATTACCTCATGTGATCTCCTGGCCCTTTGCAGTCACAAGACCAAGCTGGAAGTGCAGAGCTTGGTGTGGTCAGGAGCCACTGGGAGCCCTGGACCCACTGGGAGCCCTGCAGGGAGGAGACCTGGCTCACCTGAGCCCAGGAAGGGAAAGTTTAGTGTTCAAAGCAGGAAAAAATCTGAGGAGTTGTGGTGCCCTAATGCAGCATAACAGATGAATAATTAGATTTATGCAAAAAGCTGTAAAAGTAAGTAATTAAATAAAAATACAGAATAACAAATCTGCTGCAGCAAGACACCTTCCAGGACCACAGAAAGCCCCTGCAGCTGGGACCCAGCATTCCAGGTGTGGGATGCAGGAGCTGGGGCACTTGTGTGAATCAGCAGAATCAAGGAGTTGCCCTAAGCACAGAGAAAGCAATAGGAACACAGGGACTGAGTTAAGTCCCCTCCTCTTCCTCACCTCTTTAGGGAGCAGAGTAGAGTGAATACCAACTCTGGCAGTAAAATCTCAGGTGCCAGAACACCACCAATCATATCAGATTGTTCTGCTGAACACAGACAAACTACAAACTGACTGGCTCTATGTATAGCCATAGGAAAAAATGGTCCGAAAAAAGCAGACAGGAGATCACATACAGTTCCAAAGTGAGCCCAGACAGGAATCTCACTGCCCTAGCAGGAATGAGGCCTCCAAGAAAATCCCCAGAGCCCTTCTTTTCTCCTGACCCTTGGCTTTGCCAGCTCTGAGCCGTATTTCAGTCCCAGCACGAGCCCCTAGCTCCAAGGACACCAGTGCTGTCACTGAGGCCTCACTGGGCTGCTCCAGGGGGGATTTGCAGGTTTGGGGATTTTCAGGATGATTGCCATTGCCATGTTAGCATCACCAAGGTAATCCTGACTTCTCTGTTCTGATGGTGAAGGGTGGGCTGTGCAGGACACTTTGAGGGTTTGTCACCCCTCTGTGACACAAAGGCTAGACTAGGTGACTCATGTCTCACCTGCAGTGGTCACAGGAACTGTGTGAGCTCTCTTCCAGCTCAGCATGGTGAATGATTCCAAGGCAAGTGCTCCACAGTGCATGGAAAAAGGCATTCCATTAAATCCTCCCAGTGCTCAATCACCCAAACTGATGCTTTGTTTCTGAGGGTAAATCAACCTTATGGCTCTATGTGCCACACTTACAAAACACTCTCCATGGAGTCCTGAAAGCCTGGTATTTACTGTAGGTCAGACATGGATCGGTGCTGAGGGATGGACTGTGTTTCATCAGAGACTACATTAATAAAAATGAGGAGATGCTCTCCTGTTGCCACATAAGCCAGACTTGGCTCTGGGATGTTTTTGAGAATCAGGGAGAATTCTCCATAACAATAGAGATGTTTATAGAATTTAGCCAATGTATGATAAGTGTCTTATCAATGTACCTTGGATGTTTTGGACAGAGACACTGCTAGCTGCATGGTTGGCAGCTGCTGCCTGTTACCTGCCTGTCAGCATGTATTACTTTCTGCTCTTCATATAGATCTTAATAAATAATCATATTTAGCCTTCTGATTGAGAGGAATGATGGTTGTGTCTTTACAAACAAACTATGGCTCTAGTGATAGACAGGATTAGCACCAAGAGATAGGAGAAACAATGGTAGGATTCCACTGATTGATGAATGGGTATAAGACATTTACTTTTACAAACAAACTATAGGTTTGCTGATGAATAAAACTGAATATTGAAAGATGAAAGAAACAATGGGGAAGAAAACATAAATTCCNCTCTCCCTTTATTCGAATAAAGTAAAAGGGACTCCTCTGTCTCCTTTTTGGACATAAACCTCTGACGGTCGTGGATTAATTTTCCTGATATGATTGATGGAGTCTACGTAGATCAATTGCCTGACACAGCACGAACTCTCCAACCACACTCTCTGAGTACGAGTATTTATTTCTATGCCATTTTAGCCAGAGCCCTCAAAAATTGTGTTGATTTCTTTTTAAAAATATCCCAACACAGCAAGAAACAAGAACAATAGTGCAGGATTAATACTATGGCCTCGATCTCATCTCATGTTGTTCAGAGAGCCTTCAAAGCACCTCCCGATTTATAGAAGGGAAGACTGGAGTGCTCCCAGGAGCGTCAGCAGCCGCATCGGGGTGCGAGTGTGAGTGCTGGCTCCTGCCTCCCTGCTGCTCTCTTCCTCACATTCCTGTTCTCTGCGAGTCTACCCCCCCAGCTCCAGATCTGAAGTGGCCCAGGATGGTGGTAGAACATCCAAGGTCCTTCCCAGCCCTTTGATGCTTCTGCAGGACCCCCAACAAGCCTCTCAGACCCCACAGTGGGGCAGCTTTGCACAGAATTATTCCCCCCACCCCCTCCCCCCCCCGAGTCTGCTGAATCACTCTGGGCATTATTCCAGGCACACCAAATCACTCGGGTATTTAAACAAAACCTATTCACACTCCTTAGGTGAGATGAAAACACTGCAAAAAGCTGTCTGAAAGCAAAACGAGAAGAGGCTTGGCTCGGAATGCTCCCACTCTCTGGGGCCGATGTGACACATCCCACTAATCATCCTGAGAGATGCTAAAGGGGGTCCGAGCCCTTCCATTGTTACTCGCTTTATTTGTTTGCTTGCTCATTTGAGCTGATTTTTCTTTAAGACAAGTGCTAATAATATCAAAAAACCGAGGAAGACATTGCCTGGCATGTTCCTGCTGGGAATGCCTGTGGAGCACAGGCACTCCACAGCTCTTCCCGGAGACACAAAGAGAAGTGTGAGAACAGGCATTTCACTCCTCTCCCTTGCAGCAGCAGCTCGGTGCAGCTCTATCCTATTTTAACCCTGCCATCTGCTCACAGCTCCTCCCGTCCCCAGGCAGGCATAGCGCAGCTCCGAGCCGAGCCTTCCATCCGCTGCCACCTGCCAGGTTGCTGGCCTACCCCACAGCAGCCCCGCGTACCACGGTGGGAGGGGATGCTCCTTAAACACCGATCCATTCATCACTCCCGAGCCTCATCCTGGTTCGTCCCTCTCCTTGGGAGGCCAGGGAAGATGTTGGATTCCCCCACTGCAGTGTTACCGTGGCTCTTCCTGATCTCACCGGTTTTAATGGTGCTATTAGAATAATTTTAGTCGATAAAAGTAGATTTGTTTCACTGAGTCATGACTCAAAATCAAGACTTTGCTCCATTTACAAAACCAAATCACCATCTTGCAAATGTCAAGCACAGGTTTCACCTCTGAAAGCGAAGGCTGGGGAATGTTTCCAGCCAGAGAGAGATTGGAAAAGCAGTACCTGCAAAAGCTAGGAAATCTTTTCTTCATTTACCTTGTTTTGATAAACAGAGAGGATATCCTGTGGAATACCAGCTCCTGAAGAAACCGATGAACTCATCACAAGTCTCATTGCTAGGTGAACTCATTCTACATAAAGCGACTTAAATAACGGATTAATAGAGGGGAGAGCAACAGCAGGAGATCGCATGGGACCAGGGACTGCAAAACAATCCACAGAAAATTCCAGGCAGTTCCGAGGTGGGAAGCCCTCGAGGAAAACTTGAGAACCACAAAAAGCACCAGCAATTCTTTCTGCTTTCTGATTCATCCCTACTCACCCACCCACATTCCACGGCAGAGGAGGCTGTAACTGCTACATTTAGGATGACATTTAAAAATCAAGGTTGTGCTGCTGATGGTCATTAAAAATCCCACAGTGCTTTTCAGAAACAAGTGGGTACTCACATCAGTGTCCCTGCCAAGTATCAGCACAGCAGTCATTTTTTTTAGCAACTTCAGTTAAAAGACAAAAGAAAATTGTGCCCACCTGTAATTACTGTTATTACTGTTGCTGTTGGTTTTTAAACATTCACTATATACCTTTACATTTCCTAAATACAAATTAAGAAGAAAACATTTCCTCATACCTTTCCAAGTGTCAGATTCATCATTAACATCAGACAGCTACACTTAAACCCATAAAAACTGCCTGGGCTCCCTCAGTAATATATCCTGACCTGTGGACTGCATGTCCCTGGAGACCCTGTGTCTGTTTGGCTATGGGACTTGCCCTGGCTAACCCAGAGAGGCAAATCTACTGCCCAGAGCTTTAGGGTCACTCTAAAGGGGGATGCATCTGTTCTGAAAAGCATCTGAGGGATTCAAGGTCATCAGCAGTGAACAGAAAAGATTATTTGTTTCATGGGAGATGGGGCTGCCTTTGACTCCTGCCTTAGCTGGAATGATTTGCCAGTTGGAGAATTCCCTGTTTCTGGCTGGAGCAGGAGGCTGGCTAGCCAGCTCTGGTGGACACTCATGTAGGAACACTGAGGCTGGGTGACACAGATCCCATCTTCAGAGAGAGGGTGAAGGAAATGGCTATGAATGCCTGAATCAAGCCCTCAAAGATCCATAATTATCAAGGTAGTTAATAAAATACAGAAATAACACTAGAAATTCTTATGCAGGTGTAAGAAACAAAGCCATGGTACCAGAGCCGAACTGGATGCTCAGGAAGAGTTGGAGCAGGGAGAAGAGCATTTCCAGAAGGGAAGATTCTGCATAAAAGACGCAGTGGAATGAGATGATTATACACCACCAGGAAGAAGAGAATGTCAGTAGTGTGCCCTACATCACTGATGGATGGAGAGAGTGGATACCTTGACAAAGAAAGCCAATGTGCTAATTAAGATTTAATGACCCTGAAGGCAAAGAGAGAAAGCCTCCTCTGCCACAGTGGAGGAGGGAGTGGACAGAGAGCCTCAGTCTGGCAAGGAAAGGGTTAAGGGGAAAAGCCAAAAAGATCGTTAGATGAAGAACATCTCTGCAAGGGGAAGCATCCAAGCAGGTTCTGCCAGGCAGGAGAGAAGGGCTCCATCCCCCGGGCAGAAGAAAGCTCCAAGAGATGAGTGGGGTTGTGGAAGCTGAGCTGCCTGCATCCAGGAACAGCTTGAATGTGAAGGTGAAGGAGAAAGCGGGTTCAGTTCATTCCACGCTCTGGAACTGTGGAAAGACATACGCCAGGCAAATGTGAGTTGTGATGATCACTTCCCACTGCTAGACTCTGAGAGGAGAGAACGGGGAGGTGACACAACCAGGAGTTCACACATGTGCTTCGAAGGCACAGGAGGAGCCAAGGCTTGCCAGTAATTGCTGGGATGTAAAAGCCTGGCTGACTGCAGCCTTGTAAACAAATCTGGCTGTGTCTCCCCATGGCTCTGCTGCCCATGGGGTCTGTCAGGGGCACATCACGGGGTTTCCCAGCCTTGGGGGGACTGGGTGCTGCCTCTGCCTTCAGAAGCTTCAGGAAATCACTACAGAAATCACTGGTCCTGTACCAATACTTCCTGCTCAGATGGACTGTGACTCCACGTGGAAGCAGCCTGTGTTGAACTGGGGCAGAGCATCTCCATGCCAAGCTCCATCAGCAGGACACAGACTGAGCCTGGGCTGTGCACACTAGGAAGGTAGCCACAGCCTCCTCCTCCTCCTTTGACCGCACAAACCATACAGGAGGGGGCTGAGAAGACACCTGCTGTGTGGTGAGTAAGCACATGAGTGCATCATACTCCTCTGACCAGCCCCTGGGGTGTGGCACGCTGGCCTCTTCCTAAGCCAAGCTGCCACTGCCTCCCACTGACAACATCCGTGACTGATTTGTGACAATGACATCAGCATCCACAAACCTCCTGCCTGCTCCTGCCCTTACTCACATCATGCCCTTCCAGCTCCCCCAGCAGCAAGGACACCATCCTGCCACCAGGCCAGGGAAGACGAGCACAACTCCTCACCCTCCCTCACACTGGGCCGGCTCCTACCTCGCCCCACAGCTGATGGCACCCAATGGGCATCAGCACAGTACGGTGACACCTTCTCTACATTGGCAATGCAGAGTCCAGGTCACAGCAGTTGTGGGTGATGTCTGGAAACCATCACCCCATGGAGAACGCTCATTACACTGACCTGCCTCCTTCCCATTCTTTGCCTATTGTGCAAAGGCAAGAAAAAATCCTCTGTTTGATCACTATCAGCCATTTTTAAGTTCCACAGTGAATAGCAGCTATTCTGTGGATTCACCTCTGCTCTGGAGATAGGCTGAAAGAGGAGGACTGGAGAATGTAGTGCTCTGAGGAAACCTCAGAGACCCTTCAAGTGCCTAGAGGGCTCCAGCAGAACTGGAGAGGGACTTTGGACAATGGCCTGGAGTGACAGGACAAGGGGGAATGGCTCCCCACTGACAGGAGCAGGGTTAGATGGGATATTGGGAAGAAAATGAAACCCTTGCACAAGGTGCCCAGAGAAGCTGTGGCTGCCTCTGGATGCCTGGAAGTGTCCAAGGCCAGACTGGATGGGACTTGGAGCAGCCTAGGACAGTGGAAGGTGCCTCTATCCATGGCAGGGGGTGGAAAGGAATGGGCCCTAAAGTCCCTTCAAACCCAAACCATTCTGGGATTCTGGGATTCCACTCTTCCAGGAGGGCTGACTGGACAGCAGGAGGTGGAGACAGACCAGTTCTCATGTTGGGAAACAGGACTTGGATAGGCTTTAAGTCCATCTTGCAGAACTGTTACATTCAGTTCCAATTCCCTCCCTTTTCTCTGTGTTCACTGTGAATTCCCCAAATGCAGCACAGTCTTTCAGTAGTCCTTCCATGGGATGAATCTGGGCAGGTTCCCAGGCCTCACACACTGCTCCCTGTTTATGTCCTTCATGCTGTGCTGTGACAGCCTGTGCCACATGATGCCTTGGACAATCTGGGCCATGCATTTATGACCATGGACCTCTGTGTTTCACAGCATAAATTTGGGAACCCACAGCTGACTGTGGACACATCACTCATTCTTGAAATGTAGGCCACAAAGCTACTTTATTTCTGCTTTTGCTTGTAAATCAAGGGCTTACATATGTAATTGGCCCAACCTTAAGAGCAAACAACAGCAATGGTAGCACCGTGCCAGCAATTATTCATGCCTGTAATAAATGGCTGTAAAATTGAAAGCCAGCCTTTAAAAATCTGGCTCCTCACTGCACGAACAACAAAAACTTATTTGCAGGCCTTGGCCAGGGGAGTTTTTAATCTTGGGGGAGAGATTGAGGTGGGTGAGGATTTATTTTTGCTCTTTTCATTCTCTAAAACACTACTCATGCCCACGTTTAGGTCACGGATTATCCTGGCTACATTTCAGCACTGTGGAATAAACCTAGTGAGAGGCACAGGGGACAAATCTGCCCTCTACATTCCAAGAGTAGGGCCCTGGAAACAGGCACAGCTGATCCCCATCCCCTTGCACGTGGGAACAGTCAACTGTTTGCAGCCCTTCCTGCCTCGATGCTGAGCCAGCAGCGAGCCTGCAGATGAGCCTGGGGATGACAGAGCCACTGGCCCTAAAACTCCAGGCAAATCCTGTGCTGCTGTTCCATGCCAGGATAGGGATTCTGAGCTTTGCACAGGTCCTACCAGTTAACAGGAGCATCCTGGCTAAGAAATTACTCCTCAGGGTCAAGTAGAAAATACCCCTCTGGCCCTTGTGCCCTCTTTAACCAACCGTGGATGTAACACAGCCACTCCTGGGCTTGAAGGGTGAAAGGTGTGATGAGATAATTCCTTCAGCTGTGCACATTTCTCACCCACAACACCAGAACAGCCCCTATAAAACTCTTCTAGCACATGGCTGAAAATCTCCTTGGGGGTGCCAAGCAATAGCACCAGAAGAACAAGCTGATCCCTACTTCCTCAATACTCACCAGGCAGGAGCAGATTTATCCCATTCCAGCAGCAAATGACAGTAACAGGGACCTTCCACATGCTCTGGGACTCCTGAGTCTAGAAGGCCTAAGGCACTGTCAGACTTCCTTAACTAGAAATCAACCTTTTTACATCCTCCTTTGGCATTTCTGGTTGGCCTCCTCCTGCTTTAAGCAGTGGCAGAGCATGAATGGAAGAGCTCTGTAAGGACTGCTTGCCCTCTCTGCTGCAGAAAGCTTCCCTCATCAGAAATCTCTAACTACCAAGTTTTACTGTCTTCTGAAGGAAGCCGCATTCATCACAGTTCAGAAGGGACCTCTTGGCCTAATCTCTACTAGAAAAACTGCCAAACTGATCCTCCCATCACACAATTAGCAGCCACTGAGACTTTGCTACACTGGGCGATGCAGCGCTGCTATGACAACAGGAACGGGAGACTCGTTAAGGGTCTCATCGAGAGCGATAACGAGCAATCACGGCCCAGAGAGGAGGCAGAAATCAATGGCAGCTGTTGATACCAGCGCATTTTGCTGGATCGGGCCAGGTATTCGGGAGCCCTGGAAGGTTGATTCGCATTGTTACGGCACGGCACGGTCGATGGGAGTACAACTTCTGAGGACAGGCAGATTCCTGGGGAGTAGAGATGAATATTCATGAAGGAACTCAGTTTGGGAGAGGAAATGAATCAAGTGTGACAAATGCCGCCTATTAGGAAAAGAGGGTGGCGTCTATTTTTAGTGGAGTTAAGCAAACATTAAAGCTCACTCTCTAAGAACTCCAAATAATACCACTCCCTGCTCTGTCTTCCCATCGCCAGATAAGAATTTAGCAGCATGTTCCCACCAGTCAAAATCCGCTCGCCTCAACAGAACTTTTCCGATTTAGCCCCCGTGAGTATTTTATAAAAATACAAGTTTTAATCTCTCATCTGCATAGGAAGATGTAACAGCTTCCACCAAGATTCCCCCCCCCCCTTCTCCAGCATCATAAAGCTTGAAGGAATCATTTTAAGACGGAAGAAAACGCTGCATTGAAATCTCCTAAAAGAGCACTCACGCCGAGCTTTAATCACTTCAGATGCACAGAATTATCAGGAGGAGAAAATTCATCTCACTTAGAATCAAGCCCCAATTTGAAGCAGAAAGGAAGAGGTTTGGTTTGCTGCCGTGCCAAGTACTCAGACTTTTCACTGAAGTCAAAGAAGTTACAGCTGCTCTGAGCCATTGAAAATCATGCCCAGAATCTCTAGTGAAACTTGTTTGCGGAGATGGCAGCAGGCTAATAAGGATGTTGAGTATTCCAAACAGGCCCATGTTATTTTATATTTTTAGAGATACTTAGTCCGTCTATTATTATTATTATTAAGCAGAGGTGAAGTATTTCTTGCCCTTTTCTCAGAAATCTGTACAAATGCGGCTTTTCAGCAAGCTCCTCTTTTCTTCTGGTGAACGTTCCTTCTTTTACTTTTCAGGCTTATAGACATCCAATTAAGACAGCAATAAGAGAATAGCGCTAACACAAACACCACCATGCCTATAAAGCTACTTGAGAGGCCTTCATCCTATAAAATAAGCTGCTCCTCAGCCAAGATTATGACCACAGCATTTGGAGTGCAGTAGGACATAGGTGGTCCTAACAGTGAGCACTTAGAACACCCCTGGGCAAGGAGAGAGCATGAGCCAAGCGTGAAGGACCCTTGGCACAAACTCTCCAGGCTCAATCCAGGCTCTGCTGGCTTCTGCCATGCACCAAGGGCCAACTCTCCAAGGGATATGCCCAAACTCCTCCACATGCAACACCATGTGGCCTCTATCACATCTCCTGTAGAATGTCAAACACAGTCTTAGAGTTGGTTTAAAAAGAAGCTGCTCTGAAGTTAGATATACCAAGTGTTTATTATTAATACAATTCTTTGGCAGCAAGAGCAAAGAGACGCAGCCTTTCCCAGAGCATCCAAACCCTGGGAAATCCTCTATGGCTTTGGGATCACAGGTGGTGTCCCTCCCTAAGGTCCCCTCCTTGGCCTTTCCTTTCTGATTGAGTGTCCTCATGATTCCCCCTCAGCTTTCAGGTTACGATCTCCCCTTCCATCTGGAGGGAAAGATGCCCACGATTAACAAAATGTGACTTGTAACTGGGTCCACTGGATCAGCCTGCATGCCCAGCACAACTGGGACCCCACCAGGATGACTGCCAGCACACAGAGCTCTCTGTACATCACCTCCTAGTGCTCAGCAGTGCCATTTGTCAGGGAACTTGGACCCAGAGTTCTTTGGAGAGCACATCTCCATCCCTTGCCATGCCAGCCCTCAGCAACTGTTGCCATGGTTATTTCACTGGAGTGCTTTTCATCAAGGAGATGCTGCAACCACTGAATTGTTTCTTGCAAGTGTTATATAGGAATAGCTAGCTGATAAGTAGGAATAATGGGTTCAGATTGCCCACAGAAGCCAGCGATCCCAATTATTTTTGTTTTGATCCTGACTTTCTTTTGGTGTCTGCCAGGCTCAGGTTTAAAGCAGGGGGGTTAGAGATAAGCAGAAAAGAAGGAATGCTTCCTGATGGGAAACACACTTGGCTCTGCCAGGAGATGAAAGGTCTCTCCTCACATAAAGCCTTTGCTTTTCAATCAACCCTAAATAAGCTTTAACAAGGCACAGCAATCAACCAGGCAACATATATCCATCCTCACCTGTCAGCTTGGGGCAAGGAATGAGACGTATTTCCCGGTTCCATCATGTTAATTGTTAATCAAGATATTATAGGCACAGCCCCAAACCCGTTCATCAGTCACGGGGAGTGACAGATGCCCCGGGCTCTGCTCCTGCCCAGGCAGAGGGAGCGGCTCTGCCGGCCGGGGCCGGCCCACAGCTCTGCCGGGGCTTGTGGTAAGAGACCCCGCCCTTCAGACCCACTTTCAGCATCACGGAGTGCAGGAATAAAGCCTGTTCTGGAAAGCCAGGGCCGTTTTCTTTAGTCCTCATTGAAAGCTCTGAGGAGTGACTGGGTAATGATGGATCTGCTCTTCCCCTGCCGACTAGGTCCCACAGCGCAAGCCGTTAGGCTTTGAATGACAAAAATGCCTTTTTCTGCTCTCTGCTGTCCCTGGCACAAGTTTTGGGTAGGGAGGTGCTGCCTCAGACATGGAGAAAGGTGCAGCTGGAGGAGAGGCATATGGAGCCCACTGCAGCCCACACAGACACCAGCACAATCACCCAAATCCCAGCTTGTGACAGTGAAGGGGCTGCCCAAGAAATGAGGACTCTCTCCACTGAGGGATGCAAAAGAGCAGGGGAAGATCTCAGCTTTATTCACAGGAAGAAGCCCAAGGGCAAAAAAAAATGATTAGATTTCTTTTTTGTCCTTTTTGGAGGGCATCAGGCCCAGCATTGCCAGCCAGGCAAGGGAGGGGATTGTCCTGCTCTGTTCTACACGGGAGTGGCCTCACCTTTCTGAGACAGTTTTGGGAGCCACAACATCAAAGATCCAAATGTTGCAGAGTGTCCAAAGGGGGAGCCAGGGCTGGGGAAGGGTCTGGAGGGGCCACCCAAGGTGCAGCTGAGGGCACCGGGCTGGTTCAGCTGCAGCAGAGGAGCCGAGAGCAGAGCTCAGGGAAGAAGGGGATAGCTGGAGGGGTAGGTTTGGGATGAAGAGCAGGGAAAGGCTCTTACCCAGAGGGTGCTGGACACTGCTCAGGCTGCCCAGGGAATGGGCCCAGTCTTGAGACTGCCAGAGCTCCAGGAGCATTTGGATCGCACTGCCAGGGATGCCCAGGGGGGTTGGGGTGTCTTGACAGGGCCAGGAGCTGGACTAGATGATCCCAGTGGGTCCCTTAAACTCAGGATATTCTGATTCCAGATGTAAGCCAAGAACACCTTGCATCTGGAGCTGGGCAAACACCGTGCTGTGCCATGGAGGCACTTGGCAGAGCCAAGGCACTGGGTTTCACTGGGTGTCTGCCCAGTAGAGGCACCTGAGTGGACTCAAGACACCCAAGGTGGAGCCCCCAGGCTGGTGCCAACCCTGTTCCCTGGGGGTGAGCTCCCCTCTTTACACTGGCACAGGCAGATGTGGCGGCAGAGATCCACAGCCTCCAACTCCACTCCTCAACCACCCACGGGGGAAGGGCTATTCCTGGAGAACACTCTGCACTTCAGAACAGCCACAGGCTAAAGAAGCGAATGTGGATGATGTGACCCTAGAGAGATCAGGATTCAGCCATTCCCAAGGTACAGAAGAGACAGGAAATAACTTCACCAATTCCAGCTGAAATAGCTGGATTTAAAGAAATTAAATTTGTCAGTTCATTAGTGTGCAACATAAGAATGAAAAATGCATTTCTAGTTCCTGATCTGCTAATCCACAATTCACTGCTCTGCAATCCCCAGAGTTCCAAGGGAAAAAAAAGAAAATCCACAGCAACCTTATAGTATCTCTCCATGACTTCTGGCCAGGTACTGCGGAGAGAGCTCAGCTACAGACCCTTCCTCCCCATACAAAATCCACTTCAGCAAACTTGCCAAACTGGGGGGGCTCAGGGATAGCAAAAATCAAACTGCACTTGTCAGAGTGAGTGAACACTAGATGTTTGGTGAAATGCTGGGTATGATGTCCCAGGAGTTAGCTCAGCTCCCCACAGATCTGCAGGATCAGCTAACTTCCAGCAGTGCTCCCACTTGTCAGGACAATTAGCAAGGTCCTAGTCACCTTCTAAACTGGCTGCTACTGCACCACAGGAAGGCGTGCTGCTGCCTGTGAAAAGACTGTCCTGGCTTCATCTGGGAGATGTTCCCTGTACCTTCTTCCCAGCTGAGGGACTCATGGATGCCATTTGTTATCCAGTTTGCCCCAGCAAGACCAGATCAGTGCACACACACACCTGGTGAGCACATAGTTGTGGGCTCCCAGCCATGTCCGCACCTTAAACCATGATCTCTACAACAAATTTCAATTTCCTGTGCTGAATCCTTCCTTAAATTATTCTCAACACTCAGTCCTGTTCAGATGCCTCAGAGGGAGGCATCCACAGCCCTCTGTTTGGCACGTGGGCCATGGCAGCTCAACCTTTGCACAGAGGCCAGACCAGCAGTGAGCACCAGATGGGAAACTGGGAGTCCCCTGGGCCTGCCACCACTGCCTTTGACCATCCCCTTCATGACCTCTCCAAACAAAAGTGCTGACATAGCTCCAAGGCTCTGGATTTGCCTTTGCAAAGCAACTTTGCCTTTACTTGCTGCATCTCCCCAGCTCCAGAGCTGGTCAGGACTTGCTGACCATGAAAGCACCATCATGAACAGTAAAGCCAGTTTGCACAGGGAGGACTTGCTCCCAAAACATGATGGGGAACTCTCCTTTCTGCAACACCTTTTCCTCCTCCTATCCAGCAGAAAATGCTGTAAATGTCAGTAGCTACAGATGCCAGAAATATCCACTAATGCTGAAGCCACCACACATAAGACCATCTGGTGTTTCTTCATTACTCTCTTCCCTCTCACAAGCAAGGATTTGAAACCTGAGGAAGCCGTGCAGGTCATACACGGAGCAGGATCCCAGAGCAGAGCCCAAGCCCATGCCACTCCTACACCTCCACATTCCCAAGTTTTTTGGAGCATGCCTCAAGACATTTGCCTCCTCCCTGCTCAGCTCTCTGTGCAGGGACATGAAAGCCATCATGCACAACTGTGGGAGGCTTGAGGCAAAAATAGCAGCTCATTACCCCAGCATTTTATTCCATGCAAGGACCCTGACCCACACCTGGGCCACCCCACCCTCGTCCAGCCACAGGCCCCACCAGGAGGGGATAACTCAGGGCTGGAGCTGCCAGGTGACACCTGTGTGTCTCCCCCTCAGCTATTCATGCCAGCTGAATTGATCTCCAGGTGTTGCCAGGGTAGGATCAAGTACTGACTCCACTGCACTCTTGAAGGTTTCTATTAATCATAAAGCCCATTCCATTTTGGGTTCCATCTGTTTTTATTCTTTCAGGGACTAATAATACCTCACCATGTGTTTTCACACACTAGCTGAACTGAAATTAAGACAGATTTCAGTATGAAGTACCTGAGAAGAAAATGCATTTTTATAAAGAAATCTCAGAGTCGTTACTCTTCTCAGCTTGGAAAAACACCTTGTTAAGTAAAAGCAGCGGTGTATTAGTTTGGAAAATGACTCAGGTGAGCTCCTGCTTGTTGCAAGACATGAAAACAAATTAAAATCATATTATGGGGCTTTTATGACAGAATATATATGGAAATATAACCCAGTCTGCTTCTATAAGGAGAGGAGTAACATACAGAGGAGCTCACACAGGCTCCTGTGTGAAGCCTCTGAGTAAAGGGATGCTGTCAGCAGCCACCTTGCTGTACCTGGCATGGACCGGAACCCAGAAACCCTCTCCAACGCTCCCTGTTGCACTGACAGAAATAGATAAAACCCAAGAACCCTTGTGGCTCATTGTATATGGCAGATTTGAGCTGCTCAAGGCTCAGAGAAACTTCATTTGCAAGTCAGCACAGAGTTAGCACCTGGGTTTTGTGTTCCTTCCTCTGCAATCCTGCCATGGGGCCTTTCCAGCCAGCCTGGCAGGCACATCCACTTCAGTAAGGAAATTCCCATGTTGGTCTGGTGGGTTATACAAAACAACAGCCCTAATTATTTATCTCAGCCGAGGCAGCTAAGGTTTAACCTGTCCCTTGGAACTGCCACTGCAGGGCTGTGCCCATCGTCTCCTGGCTGTCAGTGTGGCAGCAGCAGCACATCCCTTCCCTCCTCACCCACATGGACATGTTGTCCCACATGGTGACAGCTGAGGCTGGAATGCTCAAAGCTGCAGGATGATTAACAGAAGGGAACAGTTATGGTGAGCACCAGGAGGGAATAACTGAGGGAGTCATGACTGTGGAGAGCAGCAGTGACAGGACGTTTAGCATGACCCACATTTCACCTGGGCTCCAGCTAACACCTCTCCAACTCTCACTGCAGGAAGAGCCCTTCCTCTCTCCCATCCCCTGTTCATTCACAACATTCAGAAAAAAAAAAAAAGGAGAGACAGTCTGGAAAGGATGGTTGCAAGAAATTATACTATGTGCTCTGCATTGAATTCATAAGAGATATGTGAGACATGGAAGTGCAGAGTGCTGAAGGGCACGAGGATTCTGATGGAAGCCAAGATCCTTTGATGGCAGCCTTCTGGAACTGGCTGCAGTACCTTAGAAACTCATTAAATGCAGCAGAAAAGACAAGTGACGTACATCTATTGATGCTCTGAGCAGCAAATTAGTTTTCAAATCTATTCAGGGCTGCCACAGTGACATCGAGGGGCCAAGCCTCGGTGGGAAGCGGCTGCGAGAGTGTTTCTCCAGCTCATGAGGGGACTCTCAGATGCCCTCTGGGAGGGGGCTGCCACTGGCCCAGCTCCTCAGGAACATCGGGTGGCCACAGACAGCTGTCCTGAGCATCAGGGCTCAGAGGGCTCCACAGCTACTCAGGCAGCCAAGCCAGGAAGTCATCCCCTCCCAAAACATACCAGACTGCTCCAAGGGCCTCTGCTGGACATCTCCTTTCAAGCAGAAAAAAGCCCAACTAAAATAAAGGGATATCAAAATCCAGCTCACAAGAAGACACACAATGTCAGCACCTGAGGGAAGAGCAAGTAATTAACAGTGATGAGGAGTTTATTTAAAAAGTGTTAATTTCCAGTAAGCTGTTGTTTTCTCTCATCATCCAGTTCAAACACCTGGAGAACCTCAAAGCAACTGAGGTTGGCAGCAATCTGGTGGAAGGCCTGAGGAACTGTCTGCATGGACGAATAATCACCTGTTTCAATGAATCTTTAGGCACATAAATAGACAGATGAGAGAAAACCTATAAAAACACTGTATGAAGAGAACAGGTAGGCTGGAAGATGCCAACCTGGAAACAAGGTTGAATTCTCTTCAGTCAGGACAGCCAAGGGCCATCCTTGGATGCCACGGGAGCCTGCAGTTGCTGGTCTGTGTTATTTTGCCTCCTATGAAAGCTTGGCTGCTCTCTCCCCAGCACAAGGAGAGGAATGGGGGAGAAAATATGGCTAAATCTAAAAGAGGCCACAAGAGGCAAGGGCAGCCCCCCAGCATCCCTCTGAGAGCCCAGTTCTGCCAGCTGGCAATGAAATCCAACAAAAGGCACCATCAGGAAGGGGTAGGAGGGTGCAGACAGCAGGACCTACAGAGGAAGAGATGGGATCTGCATCCTCCCTTAGGGGCTCAAGCAATGGCTGCAGTCATAAGGGTCAGTGCTGTCCACCCCAAACCCTGCTGGGAGCTGGTTCTCACTGAGGCTGGATCCTGCATTTCCCACTCCTGTTGTTCATCTCCCAGTGTCCCATTCTTCCCTTCCTTGTTCTACTCAATGCACATTGTCAAGCTCCTTTCTGAAACACACAACAATGGGCACCACAGCCTCCTGCACACCCTGAGCAAAGAGCAGATGCGGACATCTCTTCTTGGTGAGTGTTTTGCACCTGTTGTTTGGAGGGAATGCAGAGAACATGCCAAGACCTGGGAAAGTCACAGCAGGTCAGGAAAATAACGTAGGTGGTTAGGGAGGAAAATCCTTAAAGCCTGTGAAGCCATTAGCAGAATGTACAGGCTGTAGTAAAAAGGAAACAGAAAACATAGGATCCCAGAATCATTTAGGCTGGAAAAGACATCCAAGATCAAGTCCAGCCATTAATCTCACACCACCATGTTCACTGCTAAACCATGTCCCTAACTCCCAAATCTGCATGGTTTTACAACCCCCCAGGGCTGCTCCAGTACTTCACAACTCTTTCAGTGAAAAAAAAATTTCCCTAACCTAAATCTCCCCCTGGCAGAACTTGAGGCTGTTTCCTCGTGTTCTATTGCTTGTTACTTGGGGGAAGAGACCCTGCCTGGCTCCACCCTCCTGCCAGGGAGCTGTAGAGAGCAAGAACAATGAATAAATAGTGGCTGAAGAGACAGAGAAATACATGTTATGTCCAGCTACAGAACCACACCTGCCCTGGGAAACAGCAAGTTTGGGCTGTTTTTTTTGGCAGAAAGTGATTAGGTAACCTGCCTGAACACATATTTTAAATGGAAACCACCACAATAACTCAAAGGTTTTAGCAGAGAGAATTTAACAAACACGATGAGACAGAAACAACATGTTTTATATAATGCATGAGCTGGCTGTGATGAGTCTTTCCCTCCCTGCTGAAGCTCTGCTGGAGCAGCTTCCCAGTGCTCCCCATGCCTGTCACAGCCCTGGGCAGCCTGGCTGTTCTCTGGGGCTGTGTTTGCGGGGTAGGACACATCCCACAGCTCTTAGCACATCAGCAGCTGTGCACTGAGGAGGCTGTGCAGGCTCTGGGAACACCCAGAGCCTGTGTGAAGGACACAGGAGGACAAGGCCACCTGCCTGAGCCCCAGGTAAGCAGGAGAAGCCAGTGGAGCCCCGTGTTGGGGGAGCCATGTGGGAGCTCAGTGCCCCTGTGGGATGTGAGGCCAAGCACTCCCATTTCATCCTCACTGCTTGACCTCTGTGTCCTCTCTCACAGCACCAGCCTAACCCAGAGAACTTACTTCAGAATTCCCATGTTTTACAGAAAGAACAATGTCCTCAGCCTAAACCCAGTCCCTAAGGCTGAGGCCAAGATGTCCATCCCACTTTGTCCACTCTGCAGGAGCTGGAAGCCACCTGGAGAAATCACACCTGGCATGAAACAAAGACTTGACCCCACCCTCTGCCACTTCCAGCCATCAGCATTGCCCAAAAATTTCTCCCCAAAAACCCAGGAGCAAACCCTGGATTCTAAACTTTTCCCTCCTTGTCTTCCTGAGAGCACAAGGATGGCAGTTTACTCTTTAATTTTTAAATACACTTTCTTGTTAGATTTCAGAGGCTGAAAAATGTTTAGGGATTTATTCTTCTGTGTAATTAACCACAATGATGAAACACCCATTTATACTGCACTGCAATTTTTGTTAAGGTTATTCATAATGGGGGAAGGCTAAATAGGTTGAGTTCATTATCATTACAGAGAAAAAATTGAGGTGACCCAATCAAATTAATTTGAAATTAAGTGCAGTGAGGCTGATAACTCCACACAAGTCAGGAGTTCAAATAAAAATAGAGGAGATGATCTACAAAGCAAGAAATTATAAGCAGTTAAGGAGTGGAGCTGGAATTACTGCAACTGGAAGATGGCAAACACATGGTGTGGGCAAACAGGGCCACTGAAAAAAAATCAAGGAAAGTGAATATAGAGATGGGCAAATACTGCAGGATGTAAAAGGAGAAGCTGGAGGAGGAAGGGATGAAGATGAATTGGAAATAAATGGGTAGGGACAGTGCTTGTTAAGCTAACCAGATTTATTTCTTTGCACAGAAATTCTTATGTCCTTACAAGATAGCACTGAAGCAAGATCTTTCATTTTACTTTTCCTGGGTTTATTGCTTGAGCCTCTGTGAGCACCAACCAGTTTCAGTGTGCAGCTGGACCTAACTCAAACCCCCTAAATCTGGTGGAAGCTGTTTCTTTTTCACAGAGGCGTCCTGGAGGAGCTGTGGCTTCTCCAGCAGAGCAGGGAAGTCTTGGGCTCTGGGAGAATGGACACCACTAAGGGACTGAAGCACAGAGCAAGCAGATAGCATTCCCACATCCCTCTTCCCTCAGAAAAGACAATGGGAAAGCAGAACCAAAGCCAAGTGGACCCAACGATGCTGAGCTCTGTTGCACACCCCAGCACAGCAAAAGAAACAGAGCCCATCCATCACTCATGGAGCTTCTGAGTCTTCTCTTGAGAAGCAAACACGTTTTGTGCCTCTCTTGGCTTTAACAAAATGGGTCAAGCTCTGAACAAGCCTCGGAGCTGGCTAACACAGATAATGGTGAATGGAATATTCAGGATGCACATGGTCATCCTTTAAGGGGTTTAATCTCTGGGAAACAGCTAAGACAATCCACAGAAAATTATTGTGTGTTGCTACACAATCATGCTTCAGTTATCACCAGTGATGAGTTCACTCCCAAGCCTTTACCAAGTCCTGTGACATTATTTTAGCACTCAGGCCCAAAAGGGAACAGTGAGAGTCCAGCAGTGCTGGGCCTGTGGGCAGAGGCTGTGCTGGGACTGTTTCGTGCCCTTCTAGGACACATGGCACATGTCAGCTCAGACCATCAGTGAGACATCCTTGTCCCTGGCCGCCCCATTGGGTGGGTTTTAAAGGTTTGGCCAAAGTGCCACAAGTCTCTCATTGCAGCTGCACAAATGGCTACCCTCCCAGTTTCTGACTTTGGCCAGGCCAAAATCTTTCCTTCTGAGCCTTCTGCCTTGTCTCCATGAAATACAAACTGCTTCCCTTTGCCTTGAAGGTCCCACAGCTTAACTTCTCTCTGTCCTCACCTCCAATTCACCCCTAAGTGTACATGGAGCATTTGGGATAAAGCTTCAAGAAGGCATTCAACATAATTATTATTCCCCTTCTAAACGGATTACAAAAATCCTTTTATTACAAAACACTAAAATGTTCGAATTATTGGTGTGGAAAAATGCTTCCTGTAGGTAAAGTTTCCAAAAATTGAGGTTTTACTCACAAGCATAATCCTTTCTGACTAACATTTCCAGTCTTGTGAAACATGGAAATACAGATTACACACAGGCCTGGCTGTGCTGCAAACAAAGGGAGGTGCTGCCTGTAAATAGCTCAGAGGACATCAGAAGACACTTTTCTCATCAGCAATCTTTTTTAGCTTAATATAGCTCCTCTTTGCATAAAACATTGACATTTTTGTAATGTTTGGACCCAATGGTGCGAATGCTGATTGTCAAGCGAAGATACTGGAGTGTACCTTCAAAATATGCAGGCACATTTTACAGACAGTAGTTTCACTTGCCTCCAAAATGCTGGATCTTAATATTTCATACTTATATATATTTAAATGTTAGTACCACAGGATAAATGCTAACATGCTTTTATGCTAATGCAATCACTGGAAATCCAGATAATGCTGTGTATTGGCATATACTGTTAGTGAATTATGGATACCTAAATGCACAACCCCACATGCTTAGCAATTATTTTTGTTAGTGCATTTAACTTTTATTTGCAATCAGAGCACTTGAGGATTGTTCAAATGAAGTTTACTTTTGCAAACTGCTGAATGAAAAAACATTTTGTTAAAGGCTTAAAAACAATAAGAATGTGATGAGGTTTTAGACTTGCAGTAAGGGCACTGCTCAGAGAACTCCACCAGATGGAATGATGTTTGATTTGGTCACAGACTCAGCAATTAAAACCCAAATGCCTGAAGTGAAGGACATATAAGAGAAACATGAGATGAAACCTTGATTTCCTCCCTGTCAAGTGAAGCAATCTGCTTCTCCTGTAGCACAAGCTCATTGAGGCAGGATGCCAGGAGGTCAGATCCTGGCAGCTGGACCCTGGACCCTGTGCCCTGAGGTCCAAATCATGCTGTGCTATGGCTGCTTTTCAAGTCTGCTTTAATCCAAATAAATAGGAGCAATATCAAGAAGGAGAAATCCTGAGCTGGCCCTGTTGTGCCTTCTCCTCCTCCTGCCTTTGCTGATCGAAGTCTTGGCCAGCCGCCATGCCTGTTGGCTCAAGATGCTGATCCCCTGGAAAACCCTTTTATTCCAGTGAGCTTCCACCACAGCCAGAGCTCTGAGCCAAGTACTGGCAGGACCACCTGCAGGCAGGACCTGGGTGCTGCAGCTGCTTGTTCCATCCCTTACCTGCTTCTCTACCTGAGCAGAGTTAAGGACAATGCAAATCTGGAGAAGATCTGAGTATTTCTGAGAGCTGAAAAGTTCTGCATGTGACCCAGGCATGCCTGGAATTGTTCTGTGTCCAGTGGTTTCATCCTGTGTTAAATACTTGTCTACAGACAATGCCAAACTCCCTCTTCCAGACTGAGCTGTGCCAGGAGTTACTGATCTCCCATGCCAGGCTCTATCATCATGCTATCATCATGCCCTCCTGATTTCCCTCTGAGAATGTTTGTCTGGCTTGAAGCCACTGGCCTAAGCCAGCCTGCCTGAAGAGGCCTGGGAGGTGGCCACAGACCCATTTGGTGAGCAGCAGACCATTCACTGCCTCTTCCCAGGCTCAGCATCCAGCACAGGATCTGACACCAGCCTCAGGCACACAAGCACAGAGCAGATCATGTCCCTGCAGCCCAACGAGCTGTGACACCTCTGGGAATTTACTGGAAAGCCTTACTACCTTCCTAAGACTCCCAGGAACAGCCAAGAGGGAAGAAAATAAACAACAAGCCCTCAGAAAAACACAAAAGGCTGTGAAGTACCTGAAATGCCCCTGACAGTTTAACTAGAGCATGGAGTAAGCTGAAAAAATGTATGAACAAACGAATTAAGCAGTGAGCACACAGCAGACAAGTTGGCATGTAGGTGTCTACTGAGAAAGCTTAAGCACAGCAAGGGGGAAAAAAGCAAACTCAAACCAAGGCATAATATCCCTCACATTTTGGAGCAGAGCTCTCAGACAATGTATCATCCAAACCACTCCAAATTACCATCTGCCAGAAGTCCTTCAGAGAAAAAAGGTCTACAAGTTTGCAAAGCAACAGCTTAATGTTGTCATATCAGACGAGAGGTTCTCTGCAAAGAAGTTTTTAGCACTTGAATGAGAAATGCTACACAAAAGCATGACTCTTGTGACCACTGGTACACTGTCATGTACCATGAGACAACAAAATTTTTTGAGTCTTGACCATGTCATGTCAGATACATCTGGAGAGAAGCTCTTCAACAGCCCGTCATTTCACAAGTTACCTGCAAATGTTGCCAGACCCTCTGCATGATCTTCTCTGTAAGTCTAAAGAATCTACATAAAGAACCTGAGCAAATCATTCCAGTATTGTTTCAAAGACTGAGATACACCAGAATATAAAGAGCAGGTCTTGTTTCTGATATATCTTCCTGTTACCACTAAGTCAGGCTCTGTTTCAGACTAGAAGCTGGATCCTTTCCTGGTGTAAATCTGGGTACCTGCTCCTGTCCACAAGGCCCCATCACCCCCCAGACACTGAGGGCCAGCTGCATTGCATATGAGATTGCCAAATAAATGCAGGTCTTTGGGCCATGTGTTAGACTAAGCCATAAATATTTTATGATGCTGGAAAAGGTGACTGTATTTTTAGGTGTAGAAATATGCAGATCAAACAGTCCTGACCTTCAATTTTCACTCTGTACTTCTGATGCTGAAGTTTGAGTTCATCAAATGCATTTCTAAAGCCTCTGCACTTCTGGATGTGCAACACAAACCCTGCAAA
The DNA here is from genome assembly GCA_013396955.1 of Regulus satrapa. Classification (NCBI taxonomy): domain Eukaryota; kingdom Metazoa; phylum Chordata; class Aves; order Passeriformes; family Regulidae; genus Regulus; species Regulus satrapa. The sequence continues at coordinate 24,829 of VWZN01011499.1, read as the reverse complement.
GCCTCAAAACCCATAAATCAAAAAGGGGGCACCAAGAAAACCCATGGAGCCCACAGGATACCTCCTGCAGCACTATACATGATGCCCTAACATGAGGCAGAGCAGATTCTTCCCGTGAACCTCAAATACCCTGCAGGTCAGTCTCCTCTGGATTCTGGCTACTGACCCTATTCCTGACCCCATGTCTAATCAACACTCCTTTGATATCAGAGACATATGTCCGTGGAGCCCAAACCCCACTCTAAAGACCAGGGAAGATGTTCAAATCAGCACCTTGCCATCCTGAAGCAGCCCAGGAAAAAGGAAGAGGAAAGACAAAGGTGTTCACTGGGGTGCTTGTAACTGTACCCTCCTTCACATCTTCCTCCAGAGAGGGCTGCTAAGGGAAGAGAAGGAAAATTACTCCCCCCTTGGACTTTGTACAAACAGGGAGACCAGGGAAATCAAGAAACAAGCATAGATTTGACACTACATTACTTCTGCATATGTCAAATGAACAAGATGAAGACACACTGAGGGGTGTTGCAAGGGCTAGGCAGGGGACAAGACATTTTTGTGGTGTGTCACAACACAGCTTTCAGTCTCTGCTATCAGAAATAAACCAAGAGAGGTTAAGAGCCCAGCTGAGAGCAGGTCTCACCTGGACAGGGCAGCTCCCAGGACAAAGGCAGCATGTTCCTTCAGCAAGGCCTCACTGCTGTTCAGCCCCTCAATCACCAGCCGGAGCCCACCCATGGACAGGAAATCCTTGGCATTGTCCACCTGGGAGAGAACAGGTCCCGTCAGTACAAACCCCCAGCCCTTGGAGAAAACCTCCCTTCATACCCACAGCATCCCTCCCCTCCTACTCTAACCAGCACCAACTTTTAAAAAGAATTCAAAATTCTGAGGGAATGGCTGTGGCTGAACTCTGCACAGTCCTGCCTACAGGCAGCCACGTTATGACTGCATAGGCACAGTGTCCTCGTGGGAGGCAGAAGGCACAGCTGGAAACTTAAATACTTGGATTATAGCTATCAAAACAGCTCTTGACACATATTTCAGTAATTCAGGTGGTGCCAACAGCTCACTATATCTGCTGATGTCAAAACAACTCCGTCTCTTTGCTCTCCCCTAAGCAGGCCTTTACTGGGCACTCAGGGAATTGCATGTTTTGCAAATGCAGCTAATGAATTGATGCTGTAATTGTAGCACCAGGAGTCAGGGATGTTTAGGAGCCTGTCAACACCAACAGGGTGCACAGGTGGCATCAGAGTGAGGAATACGGGCAGTTCTGGGAGTTCTCCATGAGTTCCATCAACACCTTCCCATGGACAAGGAAAGAAAAAGGCAGTCCCTGCTTGGAGGGGTCAGCCAGGAGCTTCCCCAGGGAGCAGTCCCACAATGACTTTTCTAAGCAAACAATAATGGATTAACTGCCAGTAGGGAAAAGTTTACACATTAGTAGGGATTCATCAGTCTCTGGCTCTAAGTGGATCAGGGGCTAGCCAGGCACAGTCCCAGTGGGCATCTGCTCCTGGAGAGGATATCAGAAAAGGCTCAGAGTGCTAAAAGACAAAATTTAGAGAAACACAGCACAAAGTACTTCAAGTACAAAATTCAGTCAAAAGTCAAATTGATGCATTTTGGTATTCAATGGTTCTTTTTTTTTTTGGCTTAAAAGGGGATCTGATGAATGCTCAGAACGGCCTGCACAGAAAAATCAGGTTTAGAAATTCGACATTTCTCCTCCCTGAAAGACAGGGAGACAACAGGAGTCGTTGGCAGATGGAAACATAATATAAAAATGAGTTATCAGCAGGGCAAGCTGACCCACACTGGGGCGAGACAGGACAAACACCACAAGCTGTGCTGAGCATGTGGGACACTCTTCTAGTCAATGACTTCATGCTCAGTATTATATTTATCTCAGCCATGTACTTTTAACAAAATTGGCCCTACGTCAGATATTTCAGGTACCCAGGAGAAGGAAAAAGCTTTGTGTCCTACGGGTCTGTCATTACCAACCAAAGCAAGACCTGGGGTGCTCCAGCTCATCTCTGCTCCCCAAAGGGACAATGCCCACCTGTCCTTCTGCAAAGCTGCTCTCTTGCAGATCTGCTGGGGCTGATTCAGGGTTTGCAGCAGCTTTTGTATCCTTTCAGATGCTGTTCTTTTAACTGTCCCTATAAACCAGGCCTGTCAGATCTCTCACTTTTTTGCAGAACCATCTTTACCTACAAAGAAATCTATGCAGCAACCCAATTTCAGCTGACAGTGGGTCCTTTTATTACTCAGCCTCTGTAAAACTGGTTTAGTGCTGGAATTGGACATTGACTTCTACATACAGGGAATGTATGGACAGGCAGGAATTTGCATCCAGCACCCGGTGTGGTAAAACCAGCCACTGCTGTAAGCTCAGCAGCACCAGAGTCCTTCATGCTGCCCCAGCGTCAGTGAGACACCACAACTGCAGAATATAAATTGTGCTGTAAAGCTTATTCTGAAGATGTGTTTATCTTTTTTAACCAGTCTGTCGTGAGAGCTCCTTCGCTCACTCACCATTTTAAAACCAACAAAATCCCCAAACTTAACTACTTGAAGGTATTAACTTCTCTGGGGAGCAGCAGATGCGGTGAGGCAGCAGCTCCCGCCTCGCTTCAGTCCACTGAAATTGGCATAGAAGAGAAACCAAAGATCAAAAGAGCTCCTGACTAAAGTACACAGGCAAAACAGGTGAGGGGAGGGATAGGAGAAGAGCAAATATGACAGCAGTTATTCAGGGAGCAGGTTTGAATTAGAGGAGAAAGAAAATAGGGAGGGAAGGTGAGAGAGAAAATGTTAGAAAACAAGAGCGAGGGAAAGCAGCATGTCAACTGCACGCGATGGAGAGGAAATTAACAGAGAGAGATGATGTAGCATGTCAGAGGAGAGGAGAGAGGAAGATAAGCAGAGTAAATAATTGAGAGAAAAAGCCTGAGAACAGGTTTTGGCTCTGCACACTGCTGTGCAAGCACCGTGAATGCTGTTTATGAGTTACGCTCTGCTCTCTTCACATTTGCATTTGGGTTTTATGTGTTATAGATAACCCAGCAAGCCAAACCCTCCTACTCCTTCTCCAAGACAGGCTCCTGAATATGCCAAGCTGAATTGTGGCTGAGGAGAAGCAAACCAGAGCTGGCAACCAAAAGCTGAGCAAATGCAGTGCCCTTGGGCTGACTCTTCATAAGTAGGAGAGAGTATCTCCCTAGGCTGGCCACTGGTCATGGCTCCCACGGCACACTCTGAGGCATGAGCTGCCCCAGACCCCACTGCTCCGGGGTGCTCCTGACCATGACACAGAGCAGCCTTTGCTTGCATGCCCTCCAGGACATGGCATTTTCCACTCCACAGGGAAAATCATCCTGCACCCGGAGGCAGCAGGGTGGCCATGAGCTGAACAGTTCTGAAAACCGTGGCACTGTTCTGATGGAGGCTGGAGAAGGTGGCATCAGCAAAGCGGTTCCACACATGGCCTGGGCCACCCATACCTGCAAGGATCCCCTGCTCCCACAGCACGGCTGTGACTCACTGCAGAGGAGTCCTGACAGTCCAGCCCTTCCAGGGTTATGCGGCATAAGTGTCTTTTGGCGGCTGTTCAGTAATTACATTAAGCCAGTGCTGCTAAAGTCAGTCCCAAGCAGAGATAATGCTCTGGATGCATTCAACTGCCTGGAAGAAGAAAGAGGAGGAAAAGCCATGCTGGCTTAGAGACAAGTCATATTTCTTATCAGCTTCCTGCTTGATGAGAAGGTGCTGCCCAGCCATCTGCCCCGACAGGGCAGGCACAGAGCAGCGCTGTGATCAGTGCACAAAGGAGCCTCTGTGCTCCCGCCAGCCTCCTGCCATTCCCCCTCTCTGACCTCTTCGATGCTGCATGTGCTTCCCTTTGATGCTCCAGTCCCTGCGCCTCTGCCATTCTGAAATTGTTTGCCCCATCCTGTGCTGCAGGGATTTTCTGCTGTAATAGTCCAGACCGTTATGCTGGAATCCAAAGCATCCCAGGACGTTTGGGGGTTGCTTTTTAGCACACTGGCCTGATGCTCTGGGACCCTTAATCAGGCAGTATTAGCCCTGAGTACAAATATGAAGCTCTTTGGGTGCCCATTGTTCACAGTTTTTCTCTGAGTCACAGATGCTGTTAGTGACAAAAGAGCAGGGAGAACAAACAGCAAGAAAGTCTCTGCATATCCACAAAGAGCGATTTAGGGTGGAAACTGAAGACAAAGAGCCCTGGAAATAACAATGCTATCAGCTGGCACATGGACTCACAGCAGCAATACTTCAGCTACCTGCCCCAAACATATCACATTTGGTTCAACAAGTGCTGCTCCACTGAAAGGGCTTGCACTGGCACCTCCCAAGAGTCATCCCATTCACTCTCTGAAATGACAAAGTGCCTCTGGAAAGTCTCCCAGTGCACTCCAGACTCTTCCAGGCACTGGGGAGGGAGAAGCCAAGTCCCTTCCCACACAGCGGAACAAAGGCTGGATGCCCAGACACCCTCCCAGGGTGGCACCAAGGAAGGCACTAAGCCCAGGGGAGCAGAGCTCTGTGCCTGCAGCTGCATCCAAGGGGAGATAGGAATGTGTGAACTGAAAGCAGAGCAAGAGAGATCAGAGGGGAGGGAGGAAAAGTGTGAGCACAAACCTGAGAAAGCTCTAAGATGCCAGGAAATACGTTCATCCTCACACAGAGCTAATTAGCACAGCAAAACTCTACACACTACTGCTTACTCACGCCAAGACAAAATAGGGGGTTTTGGGTGGCTGTCACCTTCCCTGATACAAGGACATTCTCTGTGAACTGATGTAAGGGCACCTACCCTCAGCTGAACCAGCTTTCCATGGAAGCAGAGAGAAAAGAATTATTTTCTTAGCAGCCACCACTCTACTTACCCAAAAATGGCAGCTGAAGCCCCATTTTGTAACATTAGACAGATAAAAGGAAAAAGAGAGGATAAGAAAACCAGCCTGAGAACAGACAACAAATCAGGCAACCACTAGGATACTGCTGGCTCCTGGCACGAGTGATGATTAATTCCAACCTGGAGATAAAATAAGCCTGCACTAGTCTTGTGCTGTCTGTTATTGTCCCAGGATTATGGTAATTAAGCCATCTGTATTAGCTGATACTGATAAGGAAAATAAAATCCCGTTTATGACACCGTATCCCCTGGATTTTACACAGAAATTATTGAGGCATTCTTGTTACCTGGTGAACATAATATTCAAGATCATAAAGAGCTGCTACTTTTTCATCCAGCGTGGTGGCAGAGCTGTTGAATTTGCTGATTAATTTAACCATAATTTCATAATCTGTTTCTATCTTCATGTTCAGCTTTTCAAACTCCTCCTTCAGCTGCTCTATGGGCCGGAATTTCTTCCTCACCTCTTCCTCTCGGGCCTTGGAAACAGAAAGAGGAAACCAGATGTGAAGACAGGAGATGAAGATAGACAAGACAGACACAGAAAGGAATGCCAGCTCCAAATTTACAAAGGGAACCTGGCTGTCTGTGCCAATGGATTTACTGCTGTGCAGCAGAGATGCAGGGGCAGGGACGGAGGGTCCTTCTGAGAAGGCTAGGAACCCAGTTACCTGGGAGATACCCACAATACAAGTGAGAACTAGGGCTTTGTGCATCAATTCTACAGCTCTACACCATTTGTGCACCATTTCTACATCCCATTTCCTTCCAGCTCAACATCAAGCCCACAGGCAGCAACACTACTGTTCTCTGTTTGCCTGTTCTCAAAACCTGGCTGCAAAAAGCCCTGAGACACCTCCCTGATCTTATATCTGAACCTCTCTGTAACTGGACATGAGGCTGCAGAACTTCAGAGGTCCCATCCAGCTCATAGTGCCCAGTGGCTCCAAGGACAGCTCAGACACAAAGATGCTTTCACCCTTGCAAGCATTGGACACATTCCAGGATGGCTCTATCTCCCAGGGAGAGGTGTGGGGACAGAAGCTGTCAGAAAGGCAAGCAGGAGGAGAAGTAGTAAGCTGGGGGCAGCTGAAGTGCTGTTCCATGGGGCTTGGCCAGAAGACAGCCTGTCCTGAACACGGCTCCTCTCCCTCGCAGTAACAGTGGCCCAAGGGCTGCCCTGAACCAAGACAGCTGACACAAAACGTGGTGAGGTGGAAAGTATCTGTCAGAGATCTCAGAGAACCCCAGAGCTGCAGAAACATTAACACTGGTGGCACTCGGGACAGAGCCTGCTGCCGCAGGGAACAGAAGCAGTAAAGAGGCCAGGCTGTAGCTGGGCTGCCCCAAGGACAGGAGAAAGACAGAAAGCCCCTTTTGAAAGGGATTTGTCACAAATACCAAGATGTCTTCATATGCAGAGTGAGCCCCAGCTGGAGGGTTTGCACATCCTGCTCCCAATGAGGAAACAGAAGCCAAGGGCATCTGTTCATCAGGGGAAAGCCAAATGAGCAACGCACGTGAGAGCTGTATCAATAGAATGATTTATTACCACAGGTAATTAATCCCAGCCCATTCCCACCCCAAGCACCCTGAGCTGCCTTTGCCAGAGCACACAGGGGCTCAGGGTAACTCCATTTCCTCTGACACAGATCCCTTAAGGATGGATTTGCTTCATGCAGGAGTGACTGCGACTGGACTGTTTTAAGTCCATTAGATTTAGCCCAGTTGCTGGGACAAAAGCTATTCTAACAGGGGCTTTTAAAAGATGGCTTATTTTCACCTAATAGACTATCACTAATGTTTGCATTTCAATGATCTTCATTTCCATCAGCCCTTTCCAGCAGCCCTGTAATCAATCAACAACACTGCTATGGGAATAATTTTCCAGCAAACAAAATCATGCCACATAAGGGGAGAAAAAGCCTTTTCTGTGACACTAAAACTTCAGAGCCTTGACTCCTCTTCCAGTTCTCCTTTGAGTGAGTCAGCACCAAGACAGCAGGAGGAGCGAGGGTTAAGGAAATGCTGTTGAGGGGGAGAAGGGAAAGAAGCAGTGAAGCTGTGATGAGTCACACATCATCCCACCTATTGACTTAGGGTTGTGGATTGTTTGTAACTAAATGGACAACTTGGAGCTTGTGTAAGGAAACCTCAGCCCCTGCTCCACCATGGTCATTTTGGTCTTGCTATCAAGGGCATGAGGTTGGAAACAGAAATCAAGAAGGGTAGTGGAAAGGAAAGTAACTCCCTCTGTCAATAGTGTCAGCTGCAATCCAGTTCCCTTTGGGGTCTGCAGACAATTTTGTTAATTGAGCAGCAGTGGAACAGATCAATTATGTTCAGAGCAGCTGTGGCTGTCCATGGATCCCTGGAAGTGTCCAAGGACAGGTTGGACACTGGGGCTTGGAGCAGCCTGGGATGGTGGAAGGTATCCCTGCCCCTGGCAAGGGGTGGCATTGGATCATCTTTAAGGTCCTTTCCAACCTAACCCGTTCACAGAATCATAGACTCAAACAGAAAAGCCAGGGCTATCACTCATGGGCTAGCAAAGGTATTTGAGGTCCATATTCACCACAAGATTAGTTTGCAAATGTTTTCCAAGCCATCACTGGAACCATTGTATTTCTGCAGTGTGGAACAGAGTGTGTTTACATCCCTGTACTGTGCATTGCTTTAGAAACAGGAAACTCACCTTCCTTTCTGCCATTTCACTTTCCTTCATTTTAGCCAAGGCCTTTTTGAGCTCCTCAGATGTGAATGAATTTGCATCAACATCAACCTTGCCCAGCCTTGCAGAAGAAACAAAACAAATCAGAACATATTATGAATGAACAATTGCCTATATTCTATTTTCACTGTGACATTCTAGAAATGGCTAAGGGCGGGAGGAATGGAATGAAAAACCCACCATGCTCAAGAAAAGATTGGTCTGAGTGCTGGATCCTATGTGGGCTTGCAGATATATCACCCTGACAATCAGCGGCACTGCACTCAGCCGGCCGGCCCAAAATCTCAAGTGCTACCACACTAAAAACAGCTAATTAACAGATACCTCGGAATTTCATGCTTCAATACGGGACACACCCCTGTGCCTCTAAATCATTGCTAAGGGCTTGAAAGTTCCAACTTGAAGATTTCAGGTGATGACCATTGTACACAGAGCCAGGGCAAGGGTAAATCCACACAGAAATTACACAGAAATTCCAAAAAACACCTCATGTTCATTTTTATACCTTTCCTATTGGATCAAGAAGTGTTTATGTGGGCCACAAACAGTCTTGCAGAGAGAAAAAGGAGTGCAGCTGCTGAGGCATTGGGAAGCTGAAGAACATCTCCATGCTCTGAGCAGGAGTCACTGAGCAGGCTTTGGTGGCATCACTGCAGGGGCCACTCCTGTCAGAGCCCCTTCTCTTTTGGTGACAGCTTTGCTCTTGGGGACACTGCTCTTCCCCAGCCCAGGAACATGAGCAGAGCCCATTGCTGGGTCAGTGGAACCCCCCTGTGCACAGGGACCTCCAGCTCAGGGCAGCCGTGTCAGCACCCTCAGAAACACCAAGATCTGGAAGCAGTTTGCTCAGCTGCTCTTCCCAGAAATGAAACCATCTCCTTCCTTTCCCATCCCAGGAAAATTCAACCTCTACCTCTGGAAAAGATCATTTCCTACACATTGGTGATCAGAAATGTTCTTTTGCACTTCCTCCACCAACAACATCCCAACTGCCCTGCAAGAGATACAAGGGGCATCCCTAAAAACCTTCCACAAACCCTGCACAGGCACCCAGGATCATCAGCTTTCCATCTCTTTGATTCAGGCTCCCTGCACTGCTACTGTCCATTTTCCCCTCTGCTCTCTACAACTTTGGGAACTGCAGAGCTCCCAGGCTTTGGTAATTGCCAAGGCCAGTACCTTCCATGGGTTGTTGGATACCCCCAGGGCTGATGTCCCCTGCTGTTCCCAGAGAAGCTGTTGAGTGCCAGAGGAAGCCACAAAGTTGCTGAGGGCAGGGGAGCACCTACAGGGAAAGGCTGAGAAAGCTGGGCTCTTCAGGCTGGAGAGGAGAAGCCTGTGTGGAGACCTCAGAGCACCTTTGCAGTGAGTGAAGGGGCTACAGACAAGCAGGAGGGTGACTCTTCCTCAGGAACTGTAGTGACAGGACAAGGGGCAATGGGATCAAACTGAAAGAGAGTTGAAATAGATTTGGTGATGGGAAGAAGTTCTTTACTGTGAGGGTGGCTGTCCCTGACACAGACACCTGTGCAGAGGGGCTGTGGATGCCTCATCCCCAGGAACATTCAAGGCCAGGTTGGGCAGGGTCTGGAACAACCTGGTGTGCTGGGAGATTGCTCAGGTTGGAACCAGATGATCATTAGGGTCCCTTCTAAGCCAAACCATTCAAGGATGTGATCATTCTACCACCTCCATCTTCCACTGTGGAGTGGCCCTGAAACTTCTGTTACATCACAGCTCCCACAGTGTTCCAGGTAGAATATCCAGGACCTGGAATGTTCCACAGCAGACGCTTCACTTGCTGCCAGAGGTCAAGTCGCATGCACTCTTCGCTTCATTGGTCAGTGCTGTTCCTGCTGCCCGGACTTTTCCTGCTGCCTGCACTGAAGCACCAATTCCAGCAGGATGTGCATTCCCATCCCAGAGGAGGTACAGTGCCATTCCAGGGAGGTGGGCACCCCCTGACTGTCCAGACAGGCTGCAGTCCTGCGGGAATGGATGGTGTGGGAAAGGGACCCCACTATGAGCTTGTGCTGCCTCATGCAGACTGCCAGAGGAACTGTGGAGGACATGGAATATGGTGGTGGCTGTGGAAGAAATGATGGAGGTGGGCATGGAGTCTGTTGAGGACATGGAGGTTGATGAGCAGGACAACATTGAGGACATGGAGGTCAACGTGGAGGGAAACATCGAGGACATGGAGGTCAACGAGAAGGATGAAAAGGAGCCCATGATCCTGGGCTGAGGATGGAGCCCCAGGAACAGGACAGGAAGATGCTTCCCATGCCCTGCCCACAGGCAGAGTGGGTCCCCTGCCACTAGGCAGGGGTTGCGCTAGGTGGCTCCACTCAGAGACACAGTGCCTGCTCTGCTGCTGCCTTTTCTCCAGGACTGGCAGAGATGATGGCCAAAAATATGACTTCTGTGTAGATATGTTCTATGTGTTAGAGGTTTCCTGCAAATATGGTTTAAGACTGTTAGTGTGTAAGATTCCCATGTGAATATGTTTAGAAGATTGTTAGTCTAGAAGCTGCCATGTAAATACATTGTAGCTGTTATGAGGATTCTTATAATGAAATGTGTTCTGTAAATCCTAGTTTTTACTTACCTTTGCTAAATAAATATTGTGGGAATCCTTAAAAGTATTAGAAGATTAAAATTTATTAAAAGAAGGTTTATTTAAATAAGGTTTTGGGAAGGCTACAAAAACCAGGCCTCAGAAATAGTGGAACTGCAATTAGAGCTAAGCTGTAGCCACAAGAGTTGTTAGCATAAAAGTTATATGAAATGTAGAAAGCAAAGATGAGTAGAACTATAGAAGAATGGTCTGTATATGAAGAGTATGTCTGTAATAACACTTGAGACTGCAAAAAGTGTATCTAGTGAGATATGAAGAAGTTCTAAGCTTAATAATGGAGCTCTGTGCATTGTATTTTAAGGTTACAAGCAGGCATTGTTTTAACCAAATGTACACGTACTTATAGTGGTTGGATAAAGCTACTGTCAATATGTTTTTGCTTTTTGCGATTGGCCAAAAAACTTGTAAAACATGCTATAACACTGTGCTCCACATAAGCTGCAGAAACGCGAGCTGCTCGCATCCTGCACTTGTCTCAATTGTGTAATGAGGCTGATGCTGAGAATAAAGGCCCAAGATGCATTCAAACAGTAGTCCCATCCTGTTGGTGGTTTGTACATAGTTGCCGGTATTAAAATACTGTTTATTTTAAAAATTCCACTTCTCCTTGCAATTCTTTTGGGCACAGGAAGTGTTTGCACAGTTGTGGTTTCAACTTGCCCTGGGTTCCCAAGGCTGGAGGTCCCTGGGGATGCTGGCACAGCCCCCCTGGGGCTGGGAGTCACTTGTAAAGGGGGTCCCACTGATGCCGCTCCTGGCACTGGGCACTGCTCGTGTTCCTGGGCTGGGGCAGAGCGGTGTCCCCAAAAGCAAAGCTGTCACCAGCAGAGAGGGGGCTCTGACAGCAGCAGCCCCTGCAGCGATGCCACCAAAGCAGGCAGGAAACCTTCTGCCACCAATTCTGCTGGAGCCACAGAGACTCCTGGGTCAAGAGCTAGCATCAGGCCACAGGGATGCAAAATCCCTGCTCATTCCCTGAATGCCAAGACAGCCTTGGGAACTGTGGCACACTGTGGTCTGGGGTGCTGCAGGGGCTGATGTTGAAGGCTGAGAGCCTCCAAAGGCTCTGGGCTTTGCTTCCCACCCTGCTCTGCCTTGCCCTGTGCCCTACCCTCACCCTGCCCACATTCCTGCTGCTGGCAGCGGCCACTGGCCCCTGTCCGCCATTCGGGTGACAGCTGGAGGGGCAGTGCAGGCTGTGCTTGGCACAGGGCAGGGGGCTTTGGGCCCTGTGTGTGCTGGTGCTGGAGGCCGTAGGCCCAACAAAGCCCTGAGCCCAGCACCTGCCCATGCAGCTGTCCCCAAAGTCCCACGCTCCCCAGGCGTCCCCATCACAGGGAGCAGTGGGAGATCCCACACACTTCAGGAAAGAAATTCCCCACAGCAACTAAACCAGTATTTGTTCAGAGGGTTTCAAGGGGAAAGTCAGCAGCAGCAGACATTTAAAACACATTTTAAAAGATGGGTGCAGGGAAGGTATAATCTCCAGGGACTCTGACAGTACCTGGTGTGCAGGTGAGGCTGTGGGGCTGCTCCCAGCCAGGACACAGCACCTGGCTCAGGCCAGCCCTCAGCCCCTCACAGCCCCAAGGCATAGGCTCAGAAAGCACTTTCAGATCAATTGCTGCAGATATTTCAAAGGACTAAATGTCATTCAAAGAAGTCACGTTGCCAATTTAGTTTTGGTGTTACGGCAAACCATACGAGAAGCCACAACAGTGCCTCTCAATGTGCACTCAGGGCACTTCCATTGCCATCCCAAAGGGATCACAAACAACAGGGCTCTGCTTTCAGCACTGCTGAGCTCATAATGCAGCAATTAAGTCTCAGGAAGAGGTAGTCATGGACTCCACTAGGGAAGCTGGCCTCTAATCAAAGGCATGAATTTCACAGCCCACCCAGCCCAATGCCTTGCATGTCTGTACCTTTTCCTTCTTCTCTCTTCTCTTGTGTCACTTGGCCCATTTTCTTTGTCTGCAAGCTTGGCTTCTCTCTCTCCTGTTTGCAGGTTCAGCCGCACGTGTGACCCTGCAGGAACAGCCTGACCTACAAACAAAGGTCACCTTATTTCAGAGCACATGCATTGCTCCAAATTTGGGAGGAACTGAGCACTGAAGGCACATGCTCCTCCCTGGGAGAAAGGAGGAAAGCTTCATCCCACACAGTGAGGAGAGGGATATCCACCATTGAGCCCCTCCTGTTCAGCAGCACCCATAAAGTGCTGCTTTTCCCTCCCAGAAATGCCACCCCAAGCCACAAAAGGTGTCCCTGTGCTGCCAGGCTGGCTCTGATCCACAGTGGAGGTGGAACCCTGAGCCCAGGAGATACTCCTTCCTTCCTTCCTTCCTTCCTTCCTTCCTTCCTTCCTTCCTTCCTTCCTTCCTTCCTTCCTTCATTCCTTCCTCTCTTNTCCCTTCCCTTCCCTTCCCTTCCCTTCCCTTCCTTCCCTTCCTTTCCTTCCCTTCCTAACAAGGTTTGCATTTATGGTAGACCCTCTTTCTCACTATCAGTCCTGTCCACTGGAAGTTGCACTGGTTGGATATGTGAGAGGACAGGTGTGATTATCTCCCCATCTTAAACAATGGGAGGACAGGCTAGATGTGCCTCCTCCATGCTTGGAATGGTTTCCATGGACAGATCCCAACCTCCTCCTGCTCTTTTACTCTATGATATACAGGACCTTTAATCTCTATCTATGGGAGCATGCTCCCACACTGAAAAGTTTGGCTCTGCAGGAATTTGGTGCCATCACAAATCTGTGCCCCTCCTTGGTCATGGAGCTGGAACATACTGAAAGGAGATTGTAGGATCCCTATGTAAAGGGCAACACTACATCTCCTGTCCCTGGCTCAGGAGACACTGGGACAGGGTTCTGACAGCAAGGAAAACACAGCAAATTATAACCTGCTCTAGTGGGAGATGTCCCTGCCCACAGCAGGAAGTAGAACGAGATGAGCTTTAAGGTCCCTTCCAGCCCAAGCTGTTGTAGGATAAAATGCCATGGTGTGCTGAGCACACGGATGCAGGAGGACAATCTCCTCCTCCAAAGACACAAACACACTCAGGCAAAGCGAGGGGTGAGCTGGGTACCTGGGTACCCAGAGCCAGTGGCACTCCCGGTTGTGTCAGCAGCACTGGGCCAGCCAGGTCACAGCCCCAGCAGTGGCTGCAGCAGCTCTGGGCTATCAGACAATCAGGAAGAGCCCCTGTCAGGGAAGAACAAGGCACTCCGGCTGCCACGCTCCTGCTGCATCCAGCCACATCAGCCTGCCAGGGGAGAGGAAGAAGGTAGATGCGCTTTGCTCAAGAGAATCATCCCAAGGGAAAGCACAGGAGCAGCTCCAGAAGGGCCTGGTGGCTGGGGGGCAAAGGCCTCCCGTTTCTATTCTCAGCAAGCAGAAAATAAAACCAAACCCAGACCTGGTGCTCACAAGCTCCACACCCAGTACAGGCAAGTTGCTCCCCACATCAGCCAAGACACAAGACCTTCCTGCTCCTGGTTTGCACACTACACAAGATTGAACAAAGAGCATCCCAACCCCAGAGCAAAACTCACAGCCCTGATGTATTTAAGCAGCTCTCGGTGCTCCAGGGATTTCTGGTGCTCCAGGGATTTCTCCTCACCGCTCTGCACAGTAGCCCAGGTTCATAGTACAGCAGCACAAACGTGCTACTGTAATAAATAAACCATGAGAAAAATCTATGTTTTCAACAAAAAATTTGACATTGCCACTTAAAAATGTTAGAGCTGTTCAAGGAAGGTCTTCTGTTTTATTTAGTTCGGGGTATTTTGAAGTCAAATGTGTGTTTGAGTGTGGGTTGACTTGAATAATGGGATTAAAATTGCTGATTTAGACGAGCAAGCTGGAAATCCTGAATTTTAATCATGGTTCAGTAAGTAGCTTCAAGACATTTCCCTTAAAAAAAGTTGATTCTCTTTGATTCCTATAATTTGATACCATTCAACAACTGGGAGTACACACTGGAGCAATACATATGTAAGCAATTAGACAGCTTCACATGCTGCTAAAACAGAATCATTCTGTTAATAGCTTTTTCCCGAGAGAAATTAATTTTTTACTTATTGTTTGCATTAAGTTGCATTTGGGAAATTAAACTCCATTCTAAAAATATAAAAGCACATCTATATTAAAGCCATTTTGCAACATTTTTTCTCCTTGACACCTCAGACAAAAAAGAAAAAAAAAATTTTAAAAAGTGTATTCACAGGTAGGCACTACATAGATGTGTTACTGAATGGTCCCTATTTCCTGAGAGCTGCAAACCCTACAGCTGCCAGACCTCATCCCTTTCTCCTCATAAAAGGAAAGAAGTGTTTCCATTCTAATTAATTTCCCAGCTCTAAATCAACTACCCAGTAAGTAGAAATAGCTGCGAAATGTCCTCCATGAACCTGCCAGAAGGGCTACAGCTGTGGAGGGGGAAGAAGCAAACTTTTGCCCCCACAATTAGTTTGGACTCCTTACCACTTCAAAAATCCCACTCAGGATTTTTTTAACCACAACTAACATAAATGAAAATCAATTAAAAATAAGATCACAGAATAAAAAATAAGATCACAGAATCACAGAATGGTGGAAAGGAACCTTAAAGTTCATCCAGTGCCATCCCCTGCCATGGGTAGGGATACCTTCCACTGTCCCAGGCTGCTGCCCCAGCATCCAACCTGGCCTTGAAGACTTCCAGGGATCCAGGGGCAGCCACAGCTTCTCTGGGCACCCCACCTCCCAGGGAAGAATTACTCCCCAATATCCGATCTGGACCTGCTCTCAGTTTGCATAGCTGTTAGTGCACCGCCTTGGGATGATGGATCAAGAGAAAGCCCCAGGGTTTGAGCAGAGCTCCCAGTGCCTCTGCTGGGGATGTGCCACCCACCTGCTCCTCCATCACTCAGCTGCACTGCAGCCAAAAAGACAGTGTCCAACAGGTAAAGCAGTCTCAGAGGATAAAACCCTTGTCACTGCACAAATGACAAGGTCTTTACTGGGCATAAATGTCAAAGCAGAGCAACAGCAGGAGACACTGATCCTGTGGTGACACTGCAAGGATGGTGTTATTCTTGTTTCTGATTTAACCCCTTTATCAGCTGCAGAAGCACCAGGACAGGCTTTGGTCTCCCATGCCAGCCCTGACTGACACTGCTGTCCCCACAAGGCGTCCCCACCCCTGGGTGCTGCCACTGCCTGAGCCTCTGCAGCCCAAAGCACCTGGAGATCCCTCTGAGCACTAGCACTCATTTATTTGGATGCACTTTGTCCATAAAGTTGCTTAAAGAGACACTGAGGAAGACTTTAATTTATAGCCCCATTCTTTTAATCTTGGTCCACCAGATCTTTTCAGACATCTGTTTATATCTCCTTATAATATATTGGATGGAGCAGCAGCACCAGGAAGCAGCACACTCGCAGGGGCTCTGCTGACATTTATAAACCAAAGCGATTTCTCTCATGTGCTTTATGCTATCAGCTAAACCTGTCCACTTAAATTATTGCCTTGCAAGCAAATCACAACTATCTCTTACTTTGCTCTATGCACATTTCCCAGACTTTAGACCAATATCAAGCTTTGCAGAGGCTGAAAACAAAATGATAAATAAAGAAACAAATGGAAAGCAGGACATGCTTCCACCAAGTGCACAACCAAGGGAGGATCAGGCACGTTGTGCACCACATTACTAAAAGTAGAGGGCTGCTGTGTGGAACAGGCAGCACACAATGATATCCAAAGATCCCCATCTCTCTTTTTCTAGATTAACCAAATGACCAGCTGTATTTCTCCACTAAAGGAAAAAGTCTCATCCTGCCTGGCTCCTTTCCAGCACATCATTCCACATGCTGCTGGCCACAAGTGGATTTGTGTTCCAGCATGGAGACAGGGCCGAGCCCCAACTCACTGCACAGCTCCAGGTAGGGAAGTTGTACATCAGACACTGACTTGCAAATCTCCCACCAAGCTCGTGCAAGGACTCACTGTGCTCCTGGCAGGGGCTTCCCCATGCCATGACATGCCATGCCATGCCATGCCATGCCATGCCATGCCATGCCATGCCATGCCATGCCATGCCATGCCATCCCCAGCCCTTGGACAAAGCTGCTAGCCACTGGCTGCCCAACAAGAGGAGCCCAAGAGTGACACAAAACCCTCCTCCTGCAGCACCACTCTGTCCCCCGTGGCAGAGGAATGTCCCCTGGGAAGCCTGGAGCAAGCAGAACAAAGGTGATCCAGCTTGCTGAGGCAGATCCCCAACTTGTCCCCAAGTGAGCATCCTTGTTTGCCTTTGTAAAAGAATTCAAAAATCTATCAAGGCTTTGAGAACAAGCCCTACTTATGAGTCAGTAAGTGGCTCTGCAGCTCTCAAAAATTACCTCGGTATGTGAGCAAGCCTCAGATAATATCTACCTTCCTTTACTCTTTGTTTCTCTCCATGCAGGGAGTGGGGGAAAAGGGACTTTTTTTCTAGTACAGGCAACAAAGGAATTTGGAATCAATATGTGAATGTTCCAGCAAAACACACTGGCAGTGCTGCAGCATTGAAACAATCACACTGACAGAGCATTCACAGTAAGTTATCTGATGGCACCGCACCTTCTACATTAGTAAAATAAGGATTAAAAACTACCAGGAGACAAATCCCAGGGAGCAGCAGAGCTCCCCACAGCTGCATCCCTGGCTCCAGGAGCTGTCAGTGCCAGGACTGGGCAACTAGCTGAGGCCATGGCATCACGTGCTGGTGGCACACAGGGAAGACTGTGCCCGACTCCAGTTGTGCCTGGGTGGATGCAATGTCCCACACCAGGCTGCTCGCAGGAAAATAGAGGAGCTAGGCCCAGATGGGGGGTTCAGCTCACACCCTGATCCCAGACTCTGCTTAGAGCTGCTGAGCAAGGAAGCAGCAAAGCCTGCCTCCATTTTTTTTCCTTTCTTTCCTACAAAGGCAAGTCCTATCACTCTCCAGATTGTTTGTTACTTCAAAACAGAACGTTTTTACACACAAAACAAAGATATGTAGCAGCCACAGGTAAGGAAGGGATGGATTAGTGATGGGAAGAAGAGGCCCAAAGCCTGAATTTAATTTTATTTATTTCTGTCCCTTTTTCACTCAGCTACAGCCTTTTGCATGAGTTCACTGTATGGCACTCACTGCTCCTTCCAGTTAAGTACCACTGGAAAACATAATTAATATGCTCTATGTCACCTCCTCCTGATAGCTGGTGGAGACGTTTCACAGCATCAGGCTTGGAAGCTCCCCCAGCAACTGCCCCAGCACCTCCAGCATTCCCCACCTTGGGCAGGGAGGAAGCTCAGACACCTGTGTGCACATTCCAAGTACAACTTCCTGTGACACTGGAACAAATATTTTACAAATCCACTCCCTGTGCAGCTCTTCCTCCCACTGCAGTGCTGGAAAGCCACAGCTGCCTGTTGAGCACAGCATCTCCTCAGAGCAGCAGCAGCCTGCTCACTGCCTCTTGATTTCTCAGGTAACCAGTGCCAGCAGGGGCTTTGTTACCTACTGCAATTAATTACAGAGAAAACTCATTTATAAAATTACCCTGTGCTGTCCATGCTCACAAACTGTCTCTTAAGCATGAGCTCTGCAGGGGATGGGATGCAGGATGAACCCCCAGGGTGATGCACCATGCCCAGTGCCATTGTGCCACCTCTCAGGTGCTGCCCAGCTTGGGCTGAAGGAGCTATGCTGCCTCTGCCTGTGAATGACCAGTCCTGCTGATGTCAGCCTGGTTTCATTGCTGCTGCTCTGTCTGATCGCTGCCCAGAGAGCTGACAAGGACAGAGATGTCCTTCTCTTCCTGTGGTTGCAGAGGAAGCCCTAAGAGAGGAGTTTTGTCTTTACAACATGAGCAAACAATTGGCACTGCTTCTTCCTTCTGCCTCCCAGGGCACCCAGACACACAGGGAGCAGGCAGAGCCAGATCCTCAAGCCACAGACGTTGCAGAGGGTCCTTCAGAAAGGCCAGAATGGGATGACTTTTTGAGAGATTAAATGAAGAGCTCCAAGCACCTCAACAAAACCAAGGTAGTCTCATGTAAGACACTTCAGTTAGTTTGTTTAACTAACACTAGCACATTCCAAGCTATGTTAATAAACATCCTAGAAATCAACCTGTCAGTATTGTGATGCCTAACTACAACATCTCTTACCCTGATTTTGTTCTGTGCTGTTCAACACCCAGCAGTGCTGCTGCCAGCAAAGCCGTTCCTGGGAAAGCCCCAAAGTCACCCTATTCTGATATACTCAACACCAAGTGTGTTCCTGCCCAGGCTCCTCACAGGTCCCAAAGCAGCAGTGCTGCTTTCTGCTGCACATGAACCCCACTTCAACAGAGGGCAGGGAAAAAAATTATGGTCTGTTT
The DNA here is from genome assembly GCA_013396955.1 of Regulus satrapa. Classification (NCBI taxonomy): domain Eukaryota; kingdom Metazoa; phylum Chordata; class Aves; order Passeriformes; family Regulidae; genus Regulus; species Regulus satrapa. Next base: position 6,119 of record VWZN01011499.1, on the reverse strand, counting down.
TGGGTTGGAAGAGACCTTAAGATCATCCAGTTCCAGCCCTCCTGCCATGGGCAGTGGTGCCACCACGAAAGGGCTGATTCCATTCCAGTTTCTCATTTAGCAAGACAGAGTGACCCACTGCTGCTTGCTGTCCTACTGCTCTCCTGACACTGATGCTACAGAGCTCCCTGGGTGGACCTGAGGTCTTAAGGGCTCCTCACAACCAGCATTACAGACACACCCCCACAGTAACCCTTGGGCGAACTTTCTTGCACCCTGTGATTTTTCATGCCAACCTTGCTGCAACAACCATGTCTTTATGCACCATCCATCAGGCCTTCAGTTCAAGCACTTGTTTGACTGAAAAGGGTTTTAGAGCCACTCTTTTGTCCCAGCAATGACAGGTCTTCTCTTTAATTGGTTCCCCCCAGCAAACAGAATGAAAACGTTTTTAAAATGCTGCCAGAATCCAATCCCTCCTCCTGCAATTCCATTCACAGCTAGTGGAGAACAAAGCCTCACAAGGAAAGGGCTCTCCACTAAGTAACCCTTGATTAGAGATGTGAAAGCACCACTCCATTTGCACATTGGGCTGGACAGTGCTCACAACTGCCCCTCTTCCCTGAGCCAGGGCTCTCCTGTGCCACTGGGATTTATGTTCTCCTAACAGATCAGCCAGTGCTGAGAGCTCTGAAAGCTGCTATCCAAACCAGAGGCAACCCATGAGGGCTGAGCTCACCCCTCACATCGCCTGCCAACTCCACTTGGCTTCTCCTCCAGCTCCTGCAGCAAGAGAGAGGGACAGGCAGGACCATGGGGACAGGAAGGGCCCTGGTTGGCAGTGCCAGAGCAGGTCCTTGTGATTGCCACCCAGCCTTGTTGGCAACCAAGGTGATGATGATGGCACACATGGCCCACCCTCGTGACCACTGCCTGCTGAGCACCCACCAAACCTTGTCCCTCTTGTGGGCAGGGGAACCACGAGGGCAGGAGGGATGTCTGTCACACACTGGGCACAGTGTGACCCTCCCATGAGGTGCCTGGGCCTCCTGGGAAGTCTCAAAGTGATGAATGAGAAGGTGGAGGACAGGGGAAGAGTGATGTCAGGGAAGGAAAGGGTGAAATGAGGGCTTGGGAGGGAAATGCAGTGCCTCGTATGGAGACACTGCTGCAGCATCTGCTGATGTATCTGCTGCTGCTGCAATAGGGAAATGCTTCATGTGGCAAAGAGCTCCTCCAACAAGTGCTCTGCCCTCTCACCTCCCTGCTGGGAGGGCTGCTCTGCCTTGCAATGCAACAACAGCTTACACACCAGGGAAAAAAAAAACACAGGGAAGGAAAAAGAAGGGTTGTCCTTTTGTCGAGTGAGCACAACGTGTTTTCACTTTCTCAGCAAACCCTTCTTCCCAGGTTCAAGCCAGGCACTGCAGTGAGTTACCACAGCCCCAGGTGCAGCAGGAGCCATATGATTTATTTTTTTCTTCTGATACTGGACTTGAAGTCTGTGAACTGCAGCAGTTTAGAGAGTTTAATCCCACAAGCAGAAGAAACACAGAGACCGAAGGTTTCTGGCCACATTCTGATATTTCCTCTCTCAAATGGTGCACCAGGCTGCAGAGACGCTGCAGCAACCTCTGTCTCACCATGTCCCCAAGTCAACACCAATGAGAAGCTTATTTACAAAAGCCAGTTTTAATCCCTCTCCAACTCACTACATTATTTATCCCCAAGCCAGTGCTACAATCCATTCAATAACTGTCATCCTTCACTTCTATTTGTTACTCCAGAAAGCCCATCTGGGATTCTGAAGGCTTGACTATGTTCAGAGAAGGTCAATGCAGGACATAGGCAGAGAAGGACAAGGCAGCTGACCAGGAAAATTGAGAACCTGACACAAGGAACTGAGGATGATATTAATTTTGTGGAATTTTAGGCATTTAAAACCTTCTGATAGAGGAACTGCTGGCTTCTTTATTATGATGGAGATTAGCACCTCCAGAACATCATCAACCATTGTGTCTCCCACATCTGTCATTCTCAGAAGCCTCTCCTCCTCTCTCAGGGACTCATGAGATGGTCATCAAAGAACCTGGCAACACAGAGGCACAGAAAGGACACAATAGTAAGGGATAATCTATTAGGACCAACAGCAGTGTGAGAATCAGAAGGTTTAAGATGGCCATGGCTAATCTGCGGTTGCAAATGAGGAGTTGAAGGCTATAAGTGCTCAACTTGAGGAGGGTAAAGGAGCAAAAAAGGAAACTGTTTTTTAGAAGGCTGGGAAGCTCAAGTAGGGGTGCTCATGACCAAGTCTCAACATTCTCTGTTCCCATCCTCAGCTTCTGAGCCTGTAACTTAGTGCTGAAATTGCAGCGATAAGATACGTATGACACAAACTCTCTTCTCCCAGCTCCAGCTCCCAGTGGGAGCATTTCAGGACATGCTGTGCTGCTGGCAGGAGTATGCAGTTGATTGCCTTGGATCCCATCTCTGCTTGATGTGTGTCAGCTGGCTCCTCTCACTCCCGGCTGCAGCCACATCCCAGCCCAGGCATCTCCCCAAGCCCAGAGCATCCCCCAGAGCCAAGGGCACCCGGATCTGCAGACATTTGGCCAACACTCCCCAGTTCAGCACTGGAATATGCCTGATCCGACCCGCCTGGCCATGAGATGAGCAGGATGGAGGGGAAAAAGCTGCCTGCCAGACCTGCTGCCAAGCCAGAGTGAGAACAAATTTGGATAATAAAAGCTGGAATAAGAAGATGCCTTGGAGAGAGCGTTGGAATAGTGCTTTGCGAGGCTTCAATTTAAAGCCTTGTTTCTACAGCTAACACAGTCGTAAGGGACATTAGCCTAATTTCTGTCAAGAGAACTTGTCAACACTGCAGTATTTAAGATAGACACTAAAGACATGTTTTATCTCACAGACAGATCACTGAGAAAGGAAAGAGCTGTGCCACACTTGCTTCACAGGAAAATGAATTGACATTCTCCCTGGGCCTAATTGGTGGATGCTGTTTTATAACACCACACTCATGAGCAGCCTCACATTTTATCAGTGTGCAGCTCAGATCAGTGCCAAATCCACTGTGGGGTTAGATACAGGAACCCACTGGGACATGATTCAAATGGGCACCCAAGGACACAGAGCTGGTCATTTTCTAGCCACAGAGTAGCTGAAACACTTGGCCATGTCCTGAAAGGGTCAGGTCCTTCTACTGATGGTACTCTACAGCTGAGCCACAGCTAGTGGGATGTGATTGCAAGGTGAAGGGGAGAAAACTGGTGGTAGAAGAAGAGAACCAGCTTTTCCTCCTCAGGACAACAGCAGGAACTTGCCTGACCTGGTTTTTAGACATGCTTCATGGTAAGTCAACAGAAAACAAATAAAAGAGAGGCTGTACCCTGCAGCTTTAGGAAAAAAGTGTTAGAATGATCCTGCTCCCATCATACCCCACTCTGAGGAATTAAAACATTCCCAGGAGCCTGAGTGTATTAATGCTGGCATGGCTCCACATGTTCCACACGCTAGACTTGGAAATGGGATTGAGACATGCCCAAGATAATGCTGGTGCCATGGCACAAAGGCTCGTCCCAGACTTGCAGCTTCTGCAGTGGAAAGTTGAAAATGCCCTTTTATTTGCAGTTGTTACAGGGAAATAACAGCCATGTAACCTTGTCCCAGCCTTGGAACAGTAATCAGCTTGCAGCCTGAGGGAGCACAACCCTGAGCTGCAGACTCGAGGGCAGGAGGGTGGCTCTGCTCTGCTATGGATTCTGTACTTGCAGAAGAACTAAATCACTATAAGAGCCAGAAATGTCCCTCGGGAAGGAAATCCTCTCAAAGATAAATCAATAACCCAGTGTAATTTTAGCATGCAGCCAGGAGAATTTGCATTGTCAGGAAGGCTGAGAGCTCTGCCACAGAGACAGAGCCACAGTATCATCAAACAGCCCTGCAGCAGACCCTGCACTAGAGCTCGGGTTCTGAGTGTTCATTCAGCAAAGCCACAAGTCTGAGTTCTGCATTTTGAGACCCCACAGACCCACATCAGAGTGCCAGCAGCAGGGAGAAGTTCCAGCCAAACTTCCTTGGGACAAACCCACCTTTCCCTTTTCTCCTCTGCAGCAGCAAGGCTGCTCCCTGCAATCACGGCAGTGCTGACAAATGCTCCAGATCCTGCATGGTGAGACACACACAAAGCACAGCTAAACCAGGCACAGGAGCAGAGGGAGAGTGCATCAGCCACAGCCTCCACCCCTGGCCAGGGGGCTTCCACCAGTCAAGTCACCCACAAAATAGCATGACAGGGATGTGCTGCTGCCCCCGGTTACTAATAAGACTGCAATTTATGTTATTAATGCTAAGTACACTTGGACCAATAAGTTCAAGGGAATTAATGACACTTTTAGAGCACAGTTCAACACTGAGCAGTAACTCCTAGAGGAAAAAAAAAAAAAAAAAAAAAAAGAGCCCCTAATTATTCAGTAGCTCTTCTCCCAGATTCTCAGGGTCAGCTTGGAGGAGAAGGTGGCCTATATTATATTTTCGTTTCCAGGACATCAACAGAATTGCTAAGTGAGTTCCAACAGCAAGGTCAGAGCCTGCCCATTGTTATGCATGACAGCCCAGCCTTTCCTGACTAGGCAATCAGCAGCCCTGAGAGGCCAGGCAGGGCTGGGCTGGACTGCCTTGACTCCTGCCAGTGCTTGCCACCATTGAGCCCTGCTGCTCCTGGGGACATGGGGCCAGCTCCTCTGCCAGGGTTTGCTCTAGTCCACAGGATGGATGGACAAACTGAACCCTGGGACAAGGGACCAGCCCCTCTGCCAGCTTTTTGCTCTGGTCCCAGCATGGATGGACAAACTGCAACAACCAATTCCTTAGAAGCCAAGTGTAGCCTCCATGTCTGGAGGTCCAAGAACCTGTTCAGGATAAGCCTGAAGAGCAATCCAGCCAGCAGAGGTTCGTGTACACCCAGCCCAATCCAGATTACCTGTTGATACAACCACAGCCCCTGGCAGATGTGGAGTCTGTCTCAGTGCATGGAGGGCTGGGCTCTGACAGTGCCCACACAGACAGAGGTCTTCCCCTGGTACAGCCCACCTTGAGCCCTGGAAGCACTTTGAAGCACCCGTGCTGGCCGCAGTCTTGTCACTCACAGGCTCCTCACTCCTCACAGGCTCCTTTGGTGACAAGAAGCTCCCACACAGATGGTGCCATCAGTGCTGATGTGGTCCAAGAGCCTCAGTCTGTAAATCCAATTTTACAGCAATTACAAACACAGACTGTGTTTCTGTATTACTTCACTGAGACTTGAACTTTTACAAGGGCCTGGAGTGCCAGGATACAGGGAATGGCTTCCCACAGCCAGAGGACAGATCGGATATTGAGATTGAATTGTTCCATGGCAGGGTGGTGAGGGTGTGGCTTCCCCCAGATCCCTGGGAGATCCAAGGCCAGGTTGGACGGGGCTTGGAGCAACCTGCGACAGTGGAAGGTGGTCCTGCCCATGGCAGGGGGTTGGAACTGGATGAGCTTTAAGGCCCCTTCCAATCTGTAAATGGATTTGGGGGTTCAGAGACAGAGATGATCACACATCAGAGTTCCATGTGACAAACACCCCCCTTTATTGTATTGTCCTTCCTTTTATAGGGGATTTGAGTCCCCTGGCCCCAGATGGCCAATTGTTCGGGACCTCTCTCCACCCAGCTCTCTGATCAGTGATATGTCTGCATTCAGGGCTGAGAGACATTGGCTGAGGGTGTCTGTATGTGTTCAAATCCATCCCATCATCGTACACCCAGGGACTGGCCCACTGTCTAGGCTGGTTGAGTTTGGGGAGCAGCTTCAGACTAGCTGCAATGCTGCACCAACCCAAACCATTCTGGGATCCAATGAGTCTGCACCTCCAAAATGTTGCAGTGTGTTTTTCTGTGTTTTTATCCCTTATGATTTAAATATCATGGTTCTCCTAATGGTTTGTTCCAAACCCCTCCGTGTATGATTAAGTTATACCCTCTCATTGATTTGCCCACGTTGCTGTAAGGATACCCCTTATCTATGAATGTTCCCTACCCCTCTTCCCATTCGGTTGTCAGCCCTCTCTTATCCCAGCCCCTTAGTCTAGAAACTTCCCT
>VWZN01011498.1:4145-17208 GCA_013396955.1 Regulus satrapa | reverse complement strand
AGCCATGGAAATGAATATGAAATATGAAGTTTTTTCTACAGCTGTTTGATGTCTGTTCATATTCATTGAAAGACTGTTTTTCTAAAATGGTGAAGAAAGACATTTTTGCTGAGATAGACTGAAAGGAGTGACTCCTCAGAAGAATATAATAAGCACAGCTGTGGATGGTGTGGAAATCTTTTCAGTTCCAAATAAAATAACAATTAGAAATGTTTTTAAGTGACATACCCTTCTGAGCTGCAAGGATTTTATATTAATGTTTCATATCACAATATGTCTGTGAATTTGAAAGTTGTTTTCCAGTCTATTCTTTAAAATAAGAGTTTTATAAAATCTAACCTACCTCTTTTCATGGAAATTTCCTGATTTTGATGAATGGGGTTAATATTGTAGAAATGCAGAATTTACAGTAGTCACCATGTTGTTCTGAATATCCATAAGCTGGAAGTGTATGGATAAACTCTCATCCAGATTACATGCTTGTTATCAATGCCTTTTGGGATAAGGGCTTAAGAATTAGTCCTCAAGATAATGTTTTTGGGGTTTTTTTTGTTGGTTTTTTTTTTTTTTTTTACCACGGGAAAAAAATCTTNNTTTTTTTTTTTTTTTAGCACAGGGATAAAAAGTCTGAAAGAGAGTTTAGGACTTCAGTCTTCACATAGGGAGACAGGAAGAAACTAGGATGACAGCACATGGCTTTATTTGGTGACAAATTGCTGTTGGTGTATAGTAAGAAGGTGAAAGAGGGATAAATAAGGAGTATGAGTATCAATGTTTTACTTGATATGATCAAGTAAAAAATTTAATATATTAGAATAAATACTTTTTTCTCTTTTTATTTTCTTGAAAAGTTCAACATTTAGAAATGTGCATTGCATCCCAGAAGTATAACAGTTTTTCTCTTAATGGTATTAGGATTTGATATTAAATACTAGAAGACTAGGTTTAAAATTACTTTAGTGCAGATAAGTACCTTTAAAGATAATTTGCAAAGATGGAAGAAAAAGCTGTTGATGAGGTCCCTCTGGGGAGTCCCAAATTCCATGGAAAAGGGGTTAGATTCCAAATATGTAGGAACAACTCCAGCTGCTAGTAACAATGGTTAAAAAAATCCACTGTCACAAATTGTGTTTTATGTACAGCAGTGAGAAAAGCAAATCAACACCTTGATGTATCATTTTGTGAGAAATGCTATGAATTTCTTAATGAAATCTTTGTATTATGTATTACTAGAAAGCTTTAATCCTTAAAAGACAAGTGTGGAAAAGAAAAGAAAAGAAAAGAAAAGAAAAAAAGAAAAGAAAAGAAAAGAAAAGAAAAGAAAAGAAAAGAAAAGAAAAGAAAAGAAAAGAAAAGAAAAGAAAAGAAAAGAAAAGAAAAGAAAAGAAAAGAAAAGAAAAGAAAAGAAAAGAAAAGAAAAAGGGCTTTTAATTAATGTAGGTCTAAAAGTCAATAATGTTTTGTAATGACATCAGGTATGAAGGCACGGGAAACATTATGTAATATAACTTTGACAATTTCTTAAACCTCTGGGATTTTTTGAAATCCTAATAAGTGAAAGAAAACTGATATCAATTAATGGGATAACAATAACAAACAATTTGCTTCTGGTTTGGTATTGGCAATATTGCACCATTAAGAATTGAAGAAATGACATCTAAAACACATACCAAAGATGATATATGAACCTTCTGAAAATAATATAATAAATGTATGGTATTCTGATATAGCAGCTTTGATGCAGTGTATGTACCACTACATGTTCTCACAGCACAGGTTCTTTTAAGTAACTGAAAGGGGTTGTTTAGTGCTTGAACGCTGAAAAGATTCTGATATCTGCTATAGTAACCCTTAAAATGATATCCAGCTATTTTAATGGAAACTTAAGACACACATGAAGGAGGCCCAAGAAAATTCCGAGTTCAGCAGTTCTGTGAAATACAGGAGAATGCAAATAAAAATGCAGCCTTTTTAAGTAAACCATAGTAAAGCTATGAAGAAGGGAGAACAGAAGCAACCTAGAAAAACAGCCTGAAGGCAGTAAATAGAGAATATGGGAATTAATTTTAAAATAACACAGTCCATTTTATTTATTTTACTTTTTAAAAAAACTATGTTAGATAATATTAGTTAATAATGCTAAAACAAAAAGGCAATTTGCTGAGCATCAAGGTTTAATGGGGTTATCTTGCACCTGGAAAGCTGCTCTAATTCTGCTGTATGAGATTTATTCTGGTCACTGGCAGGGTTCAATACAATTATTGAAGTTTCTATAGACTTAAACTGTTCCTGTTATTAAATTCTTATAATTGAATCAATTGCAGTTTGATTTTTAATGAACTTAAAAAAGCAGGCAGAATATTTATCGCAAAACTATTAAATGTTCAACATGTCACACTTGTTTTCTATGTTCATAGGAAATCATCAAACATGGTTCAGACAATGAGGCTCTGCTTATTTAGCAGCTACATTTTAAACAATATTCTATTCTTCTGTATTTTGATCTGATACCTTCTTTATAATAAATAGTCTTGATCAGAATAAAATGCTTTTATTGTTGATAAAATTTATTTTTTATTTTTATTGCTGATTGATTTTTTATGCTGTTAAAAAATAAAACAAAAAAACCAAACAAAAACAAAACAAAACAAAACCACAAAACAAACAAACAAGCAAACAAAACCCCAAACACTTTTCCAAATTCTGTTTTGCGCAAGGACAGAGTCTTGATCAAGGAAGAGTAGCTATGGTCTTCAATCATAATAAATGAAATGAGACCTGCCATAAAAATCTTTAGCATGTGCTTATTAACAGACCTTTTGTTAATATTGGTCACTGTCACNCTTCCTTCCGCTCCCTCCCTCCCTCCCTCCTCTGGCTTTTTCATAAATTTCATATATTACCTGATTGATGACACTGTGCCATCCATTGACTTAATATCATACAGATGTCTGCAAAGTGGCCAGCAATCAGACTTTTTTTCCTACTGAAGAGGTATTTTCAGTGAGAAACTGGATGGCTGAATGACATGAATGTCTCCATGTTGCTAAAGCTTGGAGAGTTCTTTCATGGATTAAACCATAATAAATTACTAATATCAGGGACAGTGAATAATATTAAAGTTAGTTCGTCATGCTGCTTCTTATGGTAATATTTACAGTACAATATCACCTTCTCTTTAACTTCTTCTTTTCAACAGACATTCTTTATCTTCTTAAGTGCTTATGCTAATAATTTAATAATGTACAATCACTTCGGTCTAGGAATTATCAAACTACAAAATGTTGCTTTACAGCAAACTGTACACAGATGATGTAGAAATGATTAATATCTCTAGTATTGTTCATTTGTTACTATGGAAATATTGTTCCTCTATAGAGTTATTAGTAAACACTATATTAGTGATGCATCCAATGACAGAGAAAGCCTTGGCAAGCACAGTGATAAAATTAAGATGTATATTGTTAGAGATCTGCAGTTTCAGCATAAACACATAGAACACATTTCCCTTGCTTTTCAATGCTAAAAATATCCAGTTCAAGTGCAGCCTATTTGGACATAAACTTTACAAGTCAGTCATTGAAATACCGTATGAAAATGCATTCTAAATCAAAAGAAATGCTGGGGAAAAAAATAGGAAACTATTTTTTTTTTTCCATGTAAATAAAAGTGTATCTTCCCTACTAGATATATCTGTAGGTTTTGTTTTGTTCTAATTGTTACCAGAGTTAGTGCTCTTCCTTCATGTGATATAGGAAAACTCTTCTGTATTTATCATAAAAAGTTATTTTCCTGGTATATAAGCACATGAATGGGGAAAAAAAGAAGTCTGGAGCACTAAACAGTCCCTCTAAGGTTTTGCTGTGAGCACAATTGTTACTTTCTGATGTCTGAATTTTCCATGCCTAATGTTCTGGATGGCCAAATTTCTTTTCCTCTCTAGAAGCTGTTAGTGTCAGGGAAGAGATGGAAATATTTTCAGTATAAAAATAACTCTTTGCTTTAATTTCTAAAGTGATTTATGGCTTGGGACCTACTTATTTGCCCATAGATATGCTGGGATACCAATATTTAGCTCATTCTTCCAGCTTCAGTCCAGCAGTGCTGTCAAATATATCTATACTGTTTTCCCAGAACACATCATGTTCATGAACATCATGAAAGCTACTTCATTGCTCTATTCAATTCTCCTATAGGGTACTTTTGCAGAAATGACTCAAAGAAAATTCGGCATACCTTGTGGTATTGGTAGGAGTGACCGCTGCTTACTCTGGTCCCTGAGAATCTCATGCTCTTTGCACCACATTGCCTCTTGCTCATGTTTCAAATGTGCCTGCAAAGCACAGCCACCTTAAGTACATGAAGAAACCTGTCTGGGACTCAATGGGAATCAGCATGAGCTACTTTGTCCACATAAGTGTGTCAGCTCACCAAATAACTGTGTTTTGTTTTGGTTTGTTTTTTTTCTGATTTGTATTGTATTTTCTGGCTTAAGAAAGCCATGACTTGTGGCTGGCTATTGACAAACATCAAGAGCAATATGGATAATTTATAGTGATAAATTGATAAATATTTTAGAGAGGGAAAGTTCTATTTTCTTCTCTAATTTCAAAAATACTATGATTGTAAATAATGTGATTTCTATTTATAATCAAACATTGTCTTTATTAAGAATTAGAATAAAGGATAAATTATTTCAAGATAAGCTTTATTGCCTCATATGGCATTATATATGTGGGTAGCCAGGATTCTGGTCACAGGTAAAATTAACTTCTGAGTCCTGCTCCTGAGTCAGGACAGGACACCCACCAGTATCAATGCAGGTCATGGCATGAATGGATTGAGAGTAGCCCTCTGGAGAAAGAGTTGGAGATACTGGTGGTCAAAAACTTTTTCATCACCTGGCAATGTGCACTGGCAGCTCAGAAAGAGAGCCATATCCTGGGCTACACAAAAAGAAGTTTGACCAGCAAGTCAATGGGGGTGATCATGATCAGTCTATTCTTCTCTATTGTGAGACATCACCCTCAGTACTGTGTCCAGCTATGGAAGACCTGGATGTCTTGGAACAGGTCCAGAGGAGACCCACAAAAATACTGAGAGGTCTGGATCACTTCTGCTTTGAAGAAAGGCTGAGAAAGGTGAGATTTTTTTGGCCTGGAGAACAGAAATGTCTGGGGAGAACATATTGGAGCATTTCAGTATATTACAGATAATTTTTAGAAATATTCAGAGAGGCTTTTTGTCAAGACCTGTAGTGCCAGGACAAAGAACAATTGATTTCAACTAAAAAAGGATACATTTTGAGTATATATGAGGAAGAAATTCTTTACTGTGAGGTGAGGCACTGGAACAGGTTGCCCAGAAAACCTGTGTGTGGCCCATCCATGGAAGAGTGCAAGGCCAGGCTGAATGGGGCTTTGAGGAACCTGGTCTAGTTGGGAAGTGTTCCTGCTCATGACAAGGAGTTGGAACTAGGTAATGTTTAAAGGTCCTTCCAATCAAAAGTGTTCCATATAAGTCCATGATATTTTGGGGGTGGTTGAATGAGTAGGAGTCAGTTGTTCTATGAAATTTATGTTTGTATGAATGAAACATGGCAATACAGAGCTCTAATAGGTTGTCAAAATTATTTTTATGCATATGATTTCAGGCACATGCTTTTAAGTGTGAGATAAAAAATGCTCACTGAGACGCTGACCTGGAGGAGCTCCATAAAATCACTTAATGGTCTACATCACAGCTTCAAATGATTCAGTTCATTAGAATTAATGAGGGGTGGTAGATCGGGAAAAGATTTCATATTGGATATGGTCATAGTCATTTGTTCTGTTCACTAAATAATTATGTTATCTCACTGGCACAAATCTTTCAATTTTAACATACAATTTTTAAGCCACCTCTTTTAGAGTTTGTTTTGATAACCTTTGCTGGATGCAATATCCAAAATAGTTCACTATGAGAATAATATATAATTTAAAAAGCCATACAAATACGCTGTTCCTGTTCCAATATTACACAATTTTAAAATGTTACATAATGCATAAACAGCTTTGATGAATCCATTTAGTAATTCTTATTGTGTTATGATGTCAACATTTCACTAGCTACAGGGTTGGTGTAGGACTCAGGGAGAGAAGTCACCTAACTTTTAAAAATTTTGCTTAGTAAAATCAAGAAAACCCAAAAAAAGTCTGCTTAGACCTAGTGTTATAAAGGAATATCTTCATACAATGTTCTTTTGTATAATCAACGTTAATGCAAGAAAAACTATCTAGATTCCTATGGGAACCTGAAACACATTTCATCTGGCTCAATCATTATGGAAATTTTGACCATTGGCTCTTAATTAGGTGTTCTCATTTGCATGATGAAAGTTCATGAATTTAACTAGACACCGATCACAGCACTATTTTATTTCAGTTGCCTTGTAAGGAGTGATATATTGCACTTCAGTAAACAGGGAAAAAATCAAGACCTTGGCACTTATGTTGCATATTTAACATGCATAAAAACTTCCTTAGGCCTAAAGCAACTATGGCTAGAGGTAGCAGTTGCCACTGTGTTCAGTTGAATTAAAGTCTTTCTGAGAAAATCTACTGCTGGTCCTACCAGCTAAAACATTGAAAATAATCTCATGGCTGATGAGATAGTGGTGGTTGTGACCAGCCTGAGGCTCTAAAGCAAGAAGACTCAAAGGGCAAGGATCTTTTGTAACATTGCACTTTTCAACTCTGATAGCTAAGAAAGAGGGTGTTCTAATGATCACAGACAATCCAGAAATTACAAAGCTATGTCTCATTTCCTTAAAACCAAAGAGAAATTCATCTTCTTATAATCTTGTCAGCGCTCAATTAAGAACCCATGTACACTGCAAGTGAAACTCAGATGATAAAATCAAAATTAGAACATAAAAATTAACTATTTTTTGTAAAAAAATACTGCCACCTTAAACAAAACCTTGAGGATGGTGATCTGAATGTGTTAGATTGAATACAGGTTAGGCGAATTATCTACACTGAGATTACTGGTCTCTGACCTTATCCTGCGGCTAGCTGTGAAGCCTGACTAGATATTAGCATATATAATGAGAAAATATATCATATCAGTGACTTAATCAAAATATGATAATTAATCATTGCTGTATCTGCCGTTGGGAATAATTTTTTTTCTAAATTATAATTATCTTACAAAAGTAACAAGTGAGCTTTTTAATCTCCTTTACCTCTTTATTAGCCTATGAGCTCAGAATCTCAGGAGAGCCTCAATTTCTGCCTCCTCATTTTGACTCCTTGTAGTTTACCCAAGTATCAAACAATTGGGTCTCATTCTTGAAAATTATCTATTGAACCCAGTGCTCTGTGAAGAACAAAAATTAAAAATTATTAAGAATATAAAACTAGAATTTATATTCTGCCTGATAACTATGTCAAAACCATATGATTTGTGGTTTAATTCAATTTATCGCTCAGGTAAAATTATTCATTTAATGTTAAAGATCTGATAAATTCTTGCAACTCATTTTTCATTGTTGAAATAATTTTAATAACCATTATTTAAATCACTCAGTTTTCTTCAGACTGAGTTTGCTATCATGAAGCAGTAAAAACTAACCAACAAAACACACAAGTGAACAAAAATCCCAAAAAACACAACCTCCCAAAACATGGGAAATGGGAAATGGCTCAGTGGGGTTTCCTTGAAGTCTACACTATGAATTACTTTGGCAAAATGAGGATAAGGGAGATAAAAATTAAAAAGAGGTTGTTATTGGGAAATAAAATCAAGGATTTTCTGAATTTTTTTAAAGGCTAACGAAAAATTTTGTCCATAAAAACAAATTTCAGAATGTAGCACTAAGAAAATTTTAGATTACATATTTAGTTTCAGTCATTAAGGTAAATAGGTTCTCAGGGGTTTGTTGTTGTTGTTGTTTTTGTTTTGTTTTTAAGAACATCTCTCAAAAGATTCATAAAAGCAGAACTAAGACTCGTGATTTAGACAGAAGGGGTTTGCAAATATCATGAAGCTCTACAGATCCAAATATGAATCCTGTTTTCTTCCTTCAAATCTCCTGGCTGTTGAGGTGAGATTCCAGGCACCCTTTTCCAAGAAGATGCAAGATTCCTCTTTATATTCCCAAATCTTCAGGACTGGCTGTATGAAAAAAAGTTTTAGAAGCTCTCTCACCCTGTCATATTCAAGATCAGTAATTTCACACTGCCAGCAGGCCCTTTTTTAACACAGAACTAAAAGTGTTAGTAACACTTTCTTTTGCTAGAGTCCCTTTTGGACTGTGTGATAGGACCAGGAAATGTGTGTATGAGGAGATGCATTATTTTTGGTAATACAGTTGTCATTTAGAAAAATGTGAAAACGAAATATAAATAAAAATGAAAACCCTCCCTAATATTCATAATGTATAAATTTATGCACACATGTAAAAATACATATTGATATTTATATAGGTACACACACTCCTTTTTGCATGCAATATTTGTGTTTTCTTCTCATAAATAAAGCCTCTAAAACAATGAAATAAATATTACAAAGTTATGTAATGGGCAACATTCCTCTGGAAATATACCATTAATTATTATGAATTCTCTCAGTATTCATGGGGTTGCAATATGCAATCCCTTAGGAATTCTGTTGTAATTTAGCATTAATTAATTTCTACCTACAACAAAGCAGTCCTTAATCTCGAATAATGTAGTGCTTACTGCCTTTCTTGCTAACATCTCTGATTGTTTTAAGTATCTTTCTCCTTTTACCTCTTGTAGTCAGAAGGTTATTCTATGTATTTTTAGACATCAGTACACAGAACTAAAATCTCCCTACTGCCACTCAGACCCAAAGTAATTTGAATGCATTATTTATCCCTTGAGTAATTTGCCACAACTAATCCTCACAAGCAGGTCTAATGCTGGCTCCTCTGGGATATTCCTAATTTCTGATTAATATTAACAGTGAAAGCAAGTCTTGAGAAAACGTGGGGTAGTGTTGTGGGGCCTCTTCAATGCTGAAGCCCAGGATGCCTGTTTTCCTGTACCGGCAGACCATTATTGTGTTTGTCAAACACAGGAAGAAGCCCTGTGACACAGTGTTGTGGTTTTGGACGAAGAAAAACAAATCACTCCCTCCAAATTGTCTTGATTTTGAAATTAATGGGCTTTCAGGCAAAGGTATGGGAATAGGAATAACTTTTCTTTACTAGTGTGTTTAACAAGGCAAACAAACAACAGCAACTGCAGCTGCCAAATAACAAAGAGAGCTAGGGTTCTCCCCTTCGGTATAGTTACAGTCAGAGCTGGCAGGGAGTGCTGGTGGCTCCGGGGTGGGTGCAATGATCCCACATGGCTGCAGGGGTGCTCTGGCACAGGGAACACGTGGCGAATGGTGGCTTGGCCCAGACCGGGAGCGATGGAATTCCCGAGGCTGAGCGAGGTGTACCAAGTGTCCGTGGTGCTGGCTGGAGAGTGTGGAGGTGTCCAAGCAGGGCTGTGGTGGGGAGTGTCGAAAGTCAGGGAAAAACTCCGGATCAGTGCTGGAGAAAGCGATGGGGATTGCAGCAACCGCAAGCAGCCAAAAAGAGCTGGTCCCCAGTTCCCAGGCAAAACCAGGAGAGAGCCCAGCCCAAAAGCTGCAGGCCAGGTTTTCTCAGAGAAAACCTCTTCTCCCTTCCCCTCTGCCAAGTGAGTCACCATGTCCTCCCCTGTCTTTTGTCTGCCTTGGCCCGGAGTCTTATTTTTCCTTAAGTACCCATTTTAGTGCTCCTAGGAGACTAATTGTAAAAAATTCTACAGATAAGAAAGAAAGAAAAAACAACCCCCAACACACAGCCAGGGGAATGTCCTGACCCTGGACTTTCAGGTGGGTGGAAGAACAATTCTGAAAGGTTTTGAACATGGGCTACAGATAGCGATCCCCATCTGGTACTCTTCAATCCCAGACCTGAAACTGCTAGCTTATCTTTCCATACTTTGTGTGTCAGGCCCGTGGATAAATGACTCATTTTAACCTCTAATAAATCTGTATTTATGTGGTGCTAGTGTAACTAGAGTTATTTCTCTGCAGAGGTGTGTCTTTGACAGGTGATGACTTTCTCACTCTACTACTCAGCTGATCACACCATTGAGCCTAACAGGGCTGCTGCAATCTTTCCAGAGGGTGTTTCAAATATTGCAGAGTTCAGGGAGATTTTACTGTCTCTTAAACATAACAGTAGGATTGTGACTACCATATTATAAACCCAAATAACTCAGTATTTTGGGATTCAGGAGATTGTCTTTTTTGAAGTGTTTTCTTTTTTTTTTTTCTTCTCTTTCAGATGAAATGTATTTGAACTGTCACATTTTTCAGTCAGATGAATGAGAAGAAAGAATTACACAGAGCTTTGCTCTTCTGACAGTACTCCTAAAACCTCCTTTATACTTCTTAAATACTGTTATCAATGCTTCTTATAAGAAATGTCTTCCAATTAGAAAGCCTAAAAAAATACACTTTTTTTTTTTTTTTTTTTTTTTTTTTTTTTTTTTTTTTTTTTTTTTTTGGGGTTTTGGNTTTTTTTTTTTTTTTTTTTTTTTTTTTATAAACAGGCACTGATGTTTTAGCAAACAAAAAAGTGTTTATAGCTCACCAGAGGACAATATAATTTCAGTGGTAATAGAAACAGTAAAAAAATATAATCAAAATATGTTGCTTTCAAAGGTCAATTCAAAAAGTAACCAGAGAACATTACCAGCTATTTTCCAAGGTACATCCCCAGTCAGTTGGTGGGACAATAACATAGTAACAATTTCAATATGATTTTAATGCAAGTCTTTAATGGAGACCCTATTACAGTACCATTTATGATGTGCGCTAATGATGGCAAGATGATTTCAATATCAGTCTAAAGGGATTCCATTATGGACTCGTTACAATATGAAGCTGCAAAAGTGAAATACTTTCACAAGAAATCCATGGAGAGAGTGAGATGGTTCCATTACATGGTCCCAAAGTGATATGATGGCACTCCAAGGATCTCGCTACAAGCCTATAGGGACCACACCAGCATGTGAAATGATGATATGCACGATAAGCTTCTTTGCTGATAGACTTGTATTTCCATTTTAAAATAGCATTTTGTTCTGAGCAACAAAAAGTCATTTTTAGAATCATATATACTTTCCTACTTGCATTGCATTTCATTTGCTTAAACAAGCAAGGACCTTCTGTCTTCCTTCCTTTTGAAATCTGATTTTTCTCTCATATTTAAGAGAGAAAGTGAGATTAGTTCTATTTCTTTTAGGTCATGTTTGTTTACCAGAAATGCATAATTTACTTCAGCACTCACATAAAGAGCTGAAGAATAATCTGATGTCCCTTCAACTGACCCTAATGACAGAGATTGTCAAAACTGTAGGATATGAACTTTGTAAAATGTCCTAAACTTTTAGAAAAAGTTCTGAATTGAAATGGCTAAGTTGGGTTATCTCTTTTCATTTGTAAGGTTAAATTCTCTTGTAGTTTTTTAATGAAAGGTCCATGTTAATACTGCTTGTAAAGGTGTTGATAGAACCTTTCATCAAAGTGAAAAGTTTTACAAAAGTATGCCGAACTTGTCATAAAACATAGCTGTGTCCTTTTATGATGAATTAAGAATGACATAGGCATGAATTTACAGGCTTCTTACGAAAAACTTGTCTAAAACTTCCCCCCTCCCTCTTCCTCATTCTGCTAAATTATGAAATTGCAATTAAAATTGGGGCAGGTGTGAGGGGTTGGAGGGAGTACACATGAGTGTATGTTCTGCGTGCTTTTTGGTTTGGTTTAATTTTACATAAGGCTGGAATCTGAATGGACATTGATTTCCATAATCTTTGAAAATTTTTGACCAGATTTAGTGTGAAGATTTATTTCTAGAATGCTGAAGTCTTCTATGAAGGTAAATTGCTATTTTTGTCTCAACTCAGTAACATATATAGAAAGTTTCACTTGCCAAGCAGCACTCATCTTCAAAACTCTTTGTGGATATTAAAGTTTATATATCTAAATAATTAAGTATCTCAAACACAGTGGATTTGAGATCCCTTTTTACATGAGTGCTTGATACTCATAAGACCGGATTTTTAGCAAACCCTTGTTCTCTTCTTCTACAATGCAAATGCAAGCATATCTCATTGCACATACACCAGAAAGACACATTTTTGAAAATCACAGAACACATGGGGGTAGATTAAACTGCATGTCCCATTCCTGCTAATGCTCTTTGTCTGACATCTTACTAATTAATGTGTTCAGCTCAACAGATCAAGGGCTTTTAGTTGAAGGATCTGTTATCACAGTATATTTTTCCCTTTCCTGGTTTTAACTAGCTGGCTTCCTCAGATTCTGTGGCGCTCTAGTCAAGGCTGAGATGTGCTCCTTATTTTAGATTTTTGGGTTTGTTTATTTTTGCCATTATGTTAATTGTATTTCCTAATTTTGAAACTGAAATCATAACTTTAAAGTTCACAACAGGTTAATAGTTTCAAAGTTGTAGAGTTTCTGTAAGTTTCAGCAACATAGAAGATAGGTTAGAAGAGTGCAAAGTAATGTTATTAGTGCTCATACAAGAGGAAGAACTACTGCTGTACTTAATGACTTCTCTCAGCACTGGTACTGCCTAGAAGAGTGAAATAATCTTGACTCAAAATTCAAAATATTTATGTTAAAGTATCATGAATGCACATCTTTGCCGTAATTCCAGTTTGCACATTGTACCCAAAGTATTTAAAGGAAACTTGGCTACACTATTTCTATACTGCAACCAAGCTAGTAGTGTAGGTGTATAAAGCAAGAGCTGTTAACATACCTGAATGTATACAGAAAAGGAAGGTCGACTGCAAGAAGGTGTGAACAACTCTTTGAAAAAGTTTCTCCAGCCTGTAAATTTCCTAAACAATCTATTTCTTAACCAAGAATATGAAGAATCAGAAAGCACTGGGCTGCACTGCATTCTTTTTATGATTTCTAACCTTGTAGCAGATCAGACAGGCATAACAAACTTTATTCCAGCTATACTGCTTTTTTTTTTTTC
>VWZN01011494.1:51435-75836 GCA_013396955.1 Regulus satrapa | reverse complement strand
TGGACACTGTCTGTGGTCAGAGAAGTGGGCTGTCTGCTTATTATATTTATAAACAACAGCTAAAAGAGTAAGACATTCAAAACTGTAGAAAACATAAATACTAAAATAATAGTACATGTATTTATGTAATTATGCTTAGAGCTAAAAAGGAGCTAGTTATGAGCCATTATGGAAAATAGTGGGATTAAGGAAAAAAGCAAAAGATCTTGAGTCTAGTGCTCTGTATTTAAAACTCAGCAGAAGTTAGATAATTCATGAATTAGCACTTACATTGTACCGTTTTTTTGAAAGGGAAACTGTGATGACCCAGGTAACTTAAAACCAGTAAGCATCACAAAAAAGCCAGGGAAAATTAATGGAAAAGCTAATAAGCTGATGTAGGATTCAATTAATACAAAATTGAAGGAATGAATGTAATTAATGATGGTCAACATGGTTTTGTAGAAAATAGGTCTTGTTAAATAAAACTTACTTCATTCTTTGATGGGATTATTAATTTGGTTTATAATCAAGTCACTACTCTATCTGTAATTGCATGCTTCTGGACTTTCATGGGAGTTCTGACTTTAGAAAACATGACAGACTTTTTTCTTTAATGTCTTACACATTCTCAATATAAACTCCTTTCATGGGCTTGAGGAATGGATAAATCTTCCTAAAATCAGTGTTCAAAAGCGAAGGCGATGTCAAGATTTGGTTTTAATAAAGAAAGGACATATAAACAACCACATGTTGTGGCCATATTATGTAATTCAAGATCATGCACAAGCAGGAGCAACAATCCTGATTTCTGCAGGGTGCTACAAGGTTCTGTAGCTGAGCTGATGCTTTTTCGTGGATAACCTGGAACTAAATGACAAAATTTTGCCTGATATGATTTGTAGTTTACAAAAAAAGCTGGCACAGTGGTGAATGTAAAGAGAAGGCAGACAGAAAGAGGGTTTTGAACTGGTCAGTAAGGTGGAGCAATTCGAATGAAAGGAATTTTAATGCAGATAAGTGAAAAGCTAAGGAACTGGCAACAAGCTGGCCATCCTTGAAAAGTGGAGGACTAAATTCTGTGAAATAGCAACTCCAGAAAGGGGTTGCTGAGAAAGCATTAAGCAAAAGGAATTGTGAGTGTGATGTTGGAGCAAATCAGATCAATATCATCTCCACACACTACAGGTGAGATTGCTATTAGACTGAAGGCAAGGGGAAAGCCCCGAGAAGTTTCAAAGACCAGAATGAGTACTGGAGAGAAAAATAAAATTGTTTTACAGAAATAAAAAGTCCTTTCAATTTATCAAAAGGAAGATAGAGTGGTGACTTGATTATAATAGCTCCCTCAGGAGAAAATCCCACACACAAGAGGGTTCTTTAGTTAAGAAGGAAAAAGCATAACAAGAGCTGTGTACTGAGCTCGAGCCAGATAAATTAAAACAAGAAATAAGGGGCACAAAGTTTAACAGAGGAGATTATTAACTGTGGAACAAACCAACAAAGGAATTGGTGGATACACTAACTCTATTAATGTCTTCAACTAAAGAATAAATGTCTTGTTGGATATTCTTTATCTAAACACAAGTTATTGAAGTCAATAGAGAGGTTGTTGGGTGAAATTCAAAGGCTTGTGAAATACAGGAAGTCAGAGTAGGTGATCTAATGGGAATATTTGCAAAGACTAATCTTAGCCTCAGGATACTAGTCTCCTTGGGTTACCTTTTCAGTCAATAGAGAGCTTCCTTTAGAGAGAAATTCAGAATAACTTTAGTGGTCTCATTGTCCCTGTCCACTGAGAACTTCCCTCTCTCCACTGACTGCAGAGAAAAACAGAGGTTTAAGGATAGTTGAAATTATCTAGGGTTTGTTTTTCTTTTTCTACAAAAAATACCACCATCATAAAGTAAAACACTGCAATTTTATTAAATATTTGGGAAAGGGTTTAGTGGGTGTGGGGAGTACTGGGACCAAGATGGGGACAGCTCTCTTTTCACTCATTAACCCTTGATAAACTAATCCGATTATACCGGGAGCTACACATTGTTCCTGAAAGATTGTCATCTATAGAGAGAGGCTAAAGATTAATATGTTACTTCTATCCTACCCCTTTTAATATCCTCATTTAGGAAATCTCCATTCTACCTCCATTGCCCTCTCATCTGGGAGAACAAAGAGAAGAAAGAGATTCAGAAAGAGAATTCAGAAAGATATTTGGTGGACTTCCTCACCAGAGGGCAGGTGGGAGTATCCATCCTGCTTCTACCATCTATTTTCACTGTTGGAAATGGTAGGAGTTGTCTTAATTCTGATATCATCTATCTAATCAAATAAACTTGACTATTTATTTGGTGTTTATTTTAAACTGTGATGCTGCTATGATATGGGTACATTCACTGGTATATCCTCTGCAGGGGAGGTATATCTTCCTGCACTAGTTGGTCTATGTGGCACCCTTACCATGAGTGCCTTCTTGTCTTGTCAGATCGCTGAGTAACTGCCAGAAAGTACTTAAACACAAAAAAAACCCCCCAGTACCAGAAACAGAAACAAAAATAAAACAAAAACCAAACAATGCCGAAGTGGCTACGAACTACACCAGGTGACAGAATTTCCTCCTGTGCAGTTCCTAAAAAAATCTGTGTAAATTCTATTACTCTACTGCTATATCCCTTCTTAGTAAAATGTAAATACAAAAAAAAAAAAAAGTTAAGTTCTTAAGCCTCAATTCTCTCATTTGTGAACCAAAGTCATGCAATCAATAACACAGTTTTTATATTCTTCCTTCTACTATTTAAAATATTTTAAAAATAAATCAAAAGGTTAAATTGAACCAGTCCTTCATTAAACTAGAAATTGATCCTAAAATACTATTTATTAGAATCCATACAAAACTAATAGAGGAATGTTTTACAATGCTGCAGCAGTGGTTGCAAATGTTTGCCTGCCATCTAGTGGAATATGCAACAGTTTACAGTAATACTTCCATTTATTCTCCTACTTTGTGTTTTACAAATATTGGAAGGGTTTTAAAAAATTACTGACAGAAACACAAAGAACATATATGATAACGACACCCTCTTAATAAAATTACTAAGCAAAAAACTTTTATTGCTGCACAAGTGACAAGATAGTCACTTTTGTGGATATCAAGATATGTAACACGAATCAGGTCCTGCCTGCTGATCATCCCAGAAGTTGGGACAATTAAAGCCAAGTAAGTTGAAATTAGGGCAAAGCATTGCCTGTGCTTTTTTTCCCTAAAGATTTTTTGCTAAATCTAAAAACAGATACCAAATGTGACTTGGACACATCACAGAACAGTAATAGCAAAACACAAATAAAAGATGTATTTTAGAAGAATGAAGGAGATCTCTGATCTCTCTACAAACAACACTGGCATACATATAGCAATGCATTGGATACCTATACTGCACAATATAGCATTCCAAAAGTATTTTAGGGATTCCTAAATAAAGAAGTTTGTGCACCAGGATGCAGAGCAGATTTGAGCATGCAGGACATTGCACAACTCCACTTTCTCTGATAGTTGTGCACATATGACAAATGAATATGGTTCTATCAAAACCATTTCCAGCAGAAGAGTCTCCAAGAAAACTATTATTGAATAGTGCCTGATTATATTGAGGAAATATTGTACAAATGACTGCTGAGAAACTGGAAAACATTGAAGCCTGACCCTTTCTAATGAGAGAATTAAAACTGAGGGGAGAGAAGAGAGGAAAATAATGAATTGTGGCAGATATAATTGTCAGAAAACCCAAGTCACAAAAGACAAATGGAAGCATAAGACATAGAACAACAAATTATAAAACTACACTGAAGGAAATTTTTGGACTTTTAGTAAAATAAGTTTCCTTTCTATTTTAATCATTTTACTTTTTAATATTTAGATAAAGGAAAACAACCTATTTCAACTACAGTGTCCTCCCATGTGAAAACTAAAGGATTTTCTCAAACAAAATCATGTCTTTACTTCCCCCATCCAGCCACAGTTAAGATGAACAAAGTCCACATTCCCTGTTGATTCATGTGCTCTATTGCAATTTTCACTGACTTTTGTGAAACTTCACAGGGTCAATGCTGAATCTGACCCAACATGGCTAAAAATGCAACAGCTGCTGTGAAGTCATTTAATGAAAGCAGATAGTCAGGCACTGATGGACAAAGACTGGTGGCTTTACTACTGATATCATGCTTACAAGTGAAATGCACAGCCTGAAACACCATGCTAAAAATGCAGGCCAGATGATCAGTCTGTGTATGCACCAGTTATTTTTATGCTTTCAATGAGGGCAATCATCACAGCATGTAGGAAAAATAGCTATGCATGTACCTTGAGTTGTTCCTGTGCCTGAAACAGGTTTTACCTGAAGTGAAGCTAAACAAAACATTCCTTTTTGAATTAGAAAAGCACTTGCTTTGAAAAGAGCCTTTTTGTTCAGTCTGTATCTCTGTATATCTAATATTTTACACAATTCAAAGTGTATACCGAATTCTGCCTAAGAGAATAGCAAGGCTCCTTTTACATGGAGATGACTGTCCAGATGTTTTTGTATCTTAAAAATGTGCAAGACCAGTGCACAATTCTTTTTTAAATCCCTCACTGAATCTTATATATGCCAGAGCACTGTATTTGAATATTTAAAAAATGTTTCCTTAACACTGAACTTGCAGCACTTATGTACCATAAAGTCTCAGTATTTATGGGCATATTATTTTAAGATGTTGGGGTTTTCACAGATGTGAATCACAAACAATGAATAAGTACCTGCTGCTTACAATAGGCTTTGAATTCAATACAAGTTTGCTGGTCACAGGAATGAGACTATTTCTCTGTCCTTGATTAGCTGTCCCTTCACAAAATTGTAATTAATCCGGTTCACAACCATATGCCCCTACAAACTGGCTAGGAAGCAAAACCAGGGTGTGTACTGAGCAGTTTTCTAAGAATGCAAGATGAAATGTCATGAGGATCTTTCTCATTAGCCCAGGAAAGTGGGATGGAGTGAGAGCTGGTAACTCAGCTCCTTCAGTCACACCCTCACCAGCTACAACAGCAGCAATGCAGGAGGGGGTGGCAGTCTTGTCTTACCATCTTCAAGGCCAAATGCCAAGGATATGTGACCACCAAAGTCTCTCCTCTACCTCCTGCCCCTCAAATAGGAAAACAACTGTTGGTATCTTCAAATATACTAATTTTTCAAATGGTCCACTAATAAAATAATCATAAATAAATTCAAGCTGGGATGTTCTTCAGCCTCTTCACCCTCCTGCGGCCTCCTTTCTTCCCTTCCCTAGGCCCTCCATCCTGGCTGCTTCCTTGGATAAACACAGTACAGCCTGGCATCAACTTCTTCACGGCTTCATTTTCTATCTCCTTCACTGAAAGTTAAATTTGAGCATTAAACTCCCACTCACCTATATAATGATACCACTGAGCTCTTTCTGAGATCCATTTTCATGAGCTGGTCTCTTACATGTAAAAATTTGAGGTGAAAAAATAAGAATATTTATAAAGCGATAATAAAAATGCCTAGACTCAATATATTCCAGATTTCCTATGCAGATAATTAATAGTTGTGGTGTTTGGGTTTTTTTGATCAGTGAACATGTAAATATCTTGGAAACCAGGCTTCCATTTATCTTACTGACAGAAACATCACTGATAGTCACCCTAAATATTCCTAATTTTCTTCACGTTACTTAGAGCTTTTTTACACTGCCCTTCACAGAGTCTGCAGCCAAAAGGAACTGCTACAGCCAGCCTCTCTGACACCCTGCAGAGAGGTACTGTAGACTGTGCCCCAGAAATACTGGATTAAAGCACGTCTTTTAGAAGTATTTTGAATTTCATTTTAACATCATCAAGCAGTAGCCAGTTGTCATTTCCCTAATATGCCATGTCAAATTTTATTTAACTTCCACTCCTGGGAAGCTGTGCATTACTTTAAAGGTGTGATTTCTCCAGTAACACCTACTGCATCTGGTTTTCCTCTGTAAGGTTAAAAAGATGCACCCACAAGACATCCTTTATGTTCAGGGACATAACTAGGCTTATTATGTCTCTTCTAAACTTCTCTTTGAGAACCTGCACACCCCCTGAGTGCTTTGAGACCTCTTCAGGCTTGCTCTCCCATCCCTAAGGAGTTCTACGGCTTCATTTAAATTATTCTCATGCTTTCTTGAAGTATGAACAGTGGGTCAGGAAGCAGCACTATGCTAAATAGACAGCACTATAGTTTTACTTCACTATTTCTACTTGATGAAGTTATTTCCTCTAATTCTGTCCCTTGTTACTTGATTGCTTTTATCTTTCATTCTTTGCCGATAAAACCCCAGATTTACCAGTTGGATGTTTGCTGCTATGTGAGGTGACTGGTCTGCAGCTCTGTCCTTGCACCATCACTCTCTTTAAAGGTTGAAATTACTTTCCCATATCTTTCATTCTTTGAAACTCTGTTTTCAAACTATAAATAAACAGTAGTATTTGTGACTCAGAGTAGAATCTTCAAAGTAACCTGCCAAGTCCTAGCTACCTGAGTCCCTAGCTCATATCACACATAGTAATGAAAAGCCCCTCTGTTCAGCTTTAGATCTCTTTAAAACAGGTTGTCTACAGCCATATTACATCATGTAGTATGGCTGTAGACACTGCTGAGTCTTAGGTTATTGCCATTTTTTGTGCCTTTTAATTTACAGTATATTCAAATAAGGACTGCAGTGTTTCTATAGCATGAAACTATGAGCTTGTAAAAGCAGATGGGATGTTTGAAGGTGGAAAGTGCTGGGGAAGAACAGAAGGCTCTGGTACACAGCCTGCTAGGAGCAGTCCATGGAATAAAGTGTGCTGCAACAGGACACAAGTTAAACTCAGAAAAAACTAGTTGATTGAATCAAAAAGCCAATCTAGGACTGAATCAGTTGTTTTCTCACCTAGAGAGCAGCAGGTGGGAAAGAAGATTGGGGATCCTGATAGTATCAAGCATGCCATGCTCTCTGCGGGGCTAGATTCACAACTGTGCTTCTCTCACAGTGAGAGTTGCTGTGACACTGAAGACACGTGGTATAAGAATTATGCATTTTATTCACAGTCACTGAAAAGGAATGAAAATAAATGCCAAGCTCCTGCCCCAGGTCACCAGTAGTCCTTTTCAGTCTTTGATACATTGTGTGCTTCATGACTTGCTTATAATTAACCTCAAAAAAATTCCCAATGCTAACATTAGTGATGGCAGCAAGACTACTAGCAAACGTGGAGAAACACATGGAAGACTGATTAGGAAAAAGTGGCAGATGCAACTCAGTACAAACAAATAAATTATCTACATGGGTATAAATAACCATAGTTGTCACATATGAAAAAATAACCTCTGAGCTTATCACTCTACTAAAGAGTGAGATGATACAGTTACCATAGACAATGCCAAGAAAACAGCTCAACATTCAGATCAAATTTTAAAAAGCAAGTAAAATATTAGAAAGTATAAGAAAAGGAATAAAGAAAAAGTAACCAAGCAGGCCAGTACCTAGCTGCATGGCTAATTGTGTGCTGTTTTGGTTCCCTTCTCAGAAAATAATACATGAGGCCCAGAAAAGTTTCAGAGGACAGTAACTACAGAAGCTATTCCATGCTTTTGGTCATTCTAATGCTAATGCATTTCAGTTTAGAAGACAAAATTTAAAGGTAACTTACATATCTGCAGAACACGACATGGTACATAAAAGTTTACTGTGCAAGGGACAAATTAAACTAGTGAAAATCAGGCTCAAAATGAACAAGTGGCAATTCTTTATACAACAGACATCAATTGATAAAGGCTGCCATTATTCAGGAAGCATATACTGTCCAAAGGAAATTAGACAACTACTGGAAAAAATAGAATTGAAAAATACTAAACAGACAAACCATATGATGTTCAGGAAAGACTGCAATAGAAGACATTTAGAAGCCAGGAGAACACAAAAGAAAAGCAACCAAATGTGCTTGGATTGTTCTTATCCTTCCTCAAGCAGCTGCCTCTGACTACAAAAGAAGCTATTGTGTCAGAAAAAAAACAGCTTGGGTCAGGACCTGTATAGATATTCCTGTGTTTATCTTCTCCGAGTTCCAGGAGCACGTAAGTAAGGAGCACAGAGGAAAAGGACGTGCTGTTTGCTCAGCTTCTCAGTTAAATGTAGTAGAAGGTGATGTGTGTTACAAACGCAGCCAAGACTTCTCAGTCACCAGTGCCAGGCCTCAGCACTCATGTTCACATAGTGGGGATGATATTAAAGTGATAGACTTATCTGGCAGCACAAATATTTCCAGTATGAAACTTCCTACTAGAGGGATTTTCTTTCTTATTTCTCACTAGGAAAGAATGAAAATACTAATTGTTTTTGTTATGGATGGTACCCCAAACCAAAAGCAGTGAGAAGTTCTCTTACACCACTTTCAGAAACATGTTCTTCCTTTAGTACATTAAGTAACCAATGTTACCATTTAGTTCCACATAATAATGAAAAGAAAGCACTTTTAGTTTTACAGACATCACATTGGAGTTTTAAATGTCAAAGACATGCCCTTCCTCTGCAATTCTGCATGAAAAATAGTCTACCAGAAAATGTCTAAATGCATAAAACCTGTAAGCTTACCAATGGTAAAATGGTAGATGCAATTTACTGGACAGTTCCAGAATTCTATATAATTTTATAAATTATGTATAAATTGTCATATTGCAGTTGCAAGCTGGTTTTAAGCATTTCAAGGACATTGAACCCAAACCAAAATCAAGCTACCAAGTTAGAAAAAAGCCTGGAAATACATAAAACTAAACAATAGAATAACATTCAAGAGAAGCCATCAGACCTCCTGTATATTACCCAAAGGTTTGGCTGTGGAGGAAAAGGAAATGCAGCAGCAGAAACATATATTCTAATAAAGTGTCATTATTATTTTGGGTACATTTTCTATAGCTTACAGAAAATTTTCAAAGTTTAAGTTACACAAGGAAAGTCTCATAGACTGAGCTATGACTCCTGAGACCAGCAAGAATGCTCCACAAGTCTTTTCTCATTTTTGACATTTAGCACTGAGTCTAGAGAATATTAATTGCTCATTTGTGCAGATCTGACCTGGACTTTTCATAATATTTTACTGAATTTTCAGATTTCCTGTTATAAATTTCGTTGTTGATATCTGTTCATACAGTTCATATTCAGGTTATAAACATTTTAAAGACCTTTGTAAATTGATGCTCTGAGTGTGCAAAATGGATCCACTTAAAAATTCCCCGGTTTGGTTATTTACAACATCTCTCAAGAATGACATTTTGGCCAAGCTAACTGGAAATAAAGTTAAGTGATGCAGTGCAATATAAATATTTTTCTACTCTCTTTGTCAGCAATATGAAGTATTGTGTTTCCTTTATTGCTTTTTGTAGAGCTATGATCCAGAGTGTATATGATGTAAACTCAAGTAAAAAGAACTTTTTATCTCTGCACAAATATAACTTTGGCTTAACTAAGATTCCAGGTTCATTTCCAAAAGTCCTTTTCCCTGTTAACCCTGCAGGTTGCTTTAGGTTCCATTAGTGCTACACTTTGAAAAGAGCATAACAAAAAGATCAAAAGCCCTTTAAAAAAACCCCAAAACTTACACAGCAGGAGATGAAGAACACACAAGAAACCATTTTCTTACAAAGCAGAATTCCTGGGCACACAGATACTTACTGGACATTAACACTTGTTTTGGCATTAATGAAGGTTTCCGGTGCTAAATGAGAAGACATTTCTGTAGCAAGCAGCTGTTTAAGACTTACTAATACTCATCAACCAAATCAGATGCTTCTCATATATGCACTGACTATTGTATTGTAACAATACAGCCTCAATATTTTTAGATCCCGTAGTCAGAACAAGTGTAACAAATGTAGCATCTTCTCTCCCTGAAACATTCCATGTCACCTAGAATTTAAATTTACACACATATCTACATAGACAGCTGAAGAACTTCTGCTAAACAAGTTAAACACTATTCTCAGTAATTTGAATAGAAATCAAAAGCACAACTGATTACTTACATTATTTAAAAAAATGCTTTATTTATTACTTTCAGCATGAGACTTAAGTTACTGCCCTTACTCTAAAATAAAGTCAGTATGGGCTTCATTCCTATCTGGACCTTAAAGCAAGACTAAAATTGCACATGTAGGTTTTCATCAAAGCTGAAACTAAAACCCATGACATATTAATACTTCTAGAGGATGCGTCAACAAAGTTACTCTCATTATGACAAGACTTGTCGGTACACACCAATAAATTCAACAAATGTACAATATTTGGCTTGATTTTAGATGTACAGGATGCCAAAGGAGAGCAATTACACTACATTCACGAACAGTTCAGAGAAATACCAGGTAATAATATTACTGGTGAACTTTTAGAAAAGTTTTCAAAGCTATTATATGCACCATTCTTTTTAAAAGTATTACAGAAGTACTCTAAAACCTTCACACACACTTATTTAATTTCTTTTTCTTAATACTGGCAATATTCAGAGCTCCTGGTAAATTTAACTTGGCATTCTTCTCAGGCAGAGATCTTCTCCCATGTCAGCCTGTCATATTTTCAGCAGCCTAAAAACAGAAAGAAGAAATATATATTCCAAGTCACCAGAAGAGACATCATGCAGATTAAATTTAATACTTTCTTGTAACTTTTTAAATTTGCATAGAGAATTTGAGGATCTAAAAAAAAAAGCTACTTAGCAAATTTTTTCTAATGAACACTATTTTCTAAAAAAATAATACTGTCAGCTCCCATTACCCTTTACTAAAAGAACCACTGCTGTTTGTTTGTGTTGCATTCTGTATCTGAGCAGCTTTTACCTTGTACATTTTAGCCTAATACTTTCAAGGAAGGCTCAAATGCATAAATATAGTTACCTTTGGAGTCTACTTTATGTAATTTATAGCAATTATTACCTCATCCATACAGATAAGCTATTGACACAAAACTCAGAAATGACGCTAATCATAACTGCATAAATCACACTACCAATTATTTGATTAAGAATGTTAGTAATTTTACTACTGACTAACTCCAGCCAACGAGGCACAGTTTTTGAAGACTGACATTGGTAGATTTTGAATCAGTTATGGGAGGAACAGGCGAAGGAGAGCAACAGGAATAGGAAACCAGTGAAAGCAATGGCAGAAGTAGAACAGCTCTCAATTATTTAGATCAGCTGTTAAATGCGTATTAAGCAAATATTTAAACACAGACACAAAGACAAAATATGCATGGGCATAGAAAAAGTTTTAAGCTAAAAATAAAGTATGCAGTATTCCAGAATAGAAGCAAGATATAGGTTTCCCCTTCCATCTCTCAAAAATAACCATATATAAGATGCAGTAGTAAAAGATCCTGACTGTGATGTTTAGGTAGATAGTAAAGAACAAAACTCCTTTTAAAGGAAAGTGAGATTTTTATTTTTTTTTTAAACCATGGTTACTCTCTACTAGTTAAACAGGTAAATACACATGTGTGAAAAGCCCCATATATACACGCATCCCAAAATCCCCTCTTTCTGGTCTTTGGAAAGGTTCAAAGCACAGGTTAAGGGGGGTAAAAGCAGTAAGTCAACATGACATTAACAAGCTGCTCGTACCTGTTTACAGGTACTGCTGCACACTGTTAGAGCTGAGGTTGTAGAAATGAGGTGATACTGGTTATCTATTTGTGACATTATGTAGGTAAGGGGACAAATGGTGGCTATAATAAAAATTTGTGAGTTTTGGTTGTATTTTTTTCTTCAGAAGAGTTAGTCTAATTATTTTATTCCTACAAAGCATGTTATCTGTACCATTTCCTGTTTCATTTTGAATTCAGTTGTATTCATTACCTCCTCTATTGTAACAGTTAATTTCCTTGATTTAAAAATGAGTAATATCAAAGTACAATTTACAAACTGACGGACAGCAAGTGGCACGTATGTCTGACTCTAAAAACCAAATTAATAGGGTTTTAAAACTAGAGCATTACCTTTAGAGCTTCTGTAGCCTTACGCAATTCTTTAATAACAGAAGATAATGCTTCTGGATTTATCCCTTGTTCACAAAGCCGCACACAGATAGACAACGTCTCCATATCCAAGCCAGTGTTTAATATTCTTGAAATCTCAAACAAAACTGCAACATAAAAAATGAAAGCACTTTAGTTCCCTACAGACCATGAAATTTCAATGATCAAGATTGTTCCTCATCAACATTTTGATTCTACAGTACTTCTGTGGTATGAACATGGAGATGTACATTGTTGTGTTGTTTGTACTTCAACATTTATGTTCCACTTCCTAGCATAAGCTAAAAGCTACAGCTTCTAACATAAACGTCATGCTTTCCTGATTCAGGAAATGTAATAGTCAATGATGGAGTTTGAAAAAATGAAAAAAAATGAGTGAAGAATTCAACAATTAACGTGTCTGACAATTAGGTAAAAGGCAAGCTGTAAGAACACTCTGCGTTTGGACTCCAGACACTGATGAATTCCTTTCTTATCTTTAGATGTTGAGGCAGTGTCTTTGGCAGAGAGATGTAACAGTTTCGCCACAACAATTCTGAGCTCTTAAGAACTTCGCAGACACCCACTGCTATATGTCTGTATCTATCCTAAATAAAATATACACATAGTTACACAGGAAGGCTGGGCTCCTAAATCTGAAGGTTAGTGCACTTTTCGTATCTGTTCTCAAAAGCCTTACTTTGTCTTTAAATCTGCCTGCTGTCCCTCCTGTAATTCCTGCAGAAGTGGAAAGAGAGAAGTTGTCAAGTACAGTTACCAGAACTCAGGTTCTTTGTCCTTCCCAAAGAAGTCTCTATCTGTAAAATGGTTTTAGAGAGACAGTCTCTATCTCAAAAATGGTTTTACCCTCTTGCAGCATCAGAGGAGCCATAATGATCCCACTAGTCCTGCTTTGCCTCCAGCCGAGCATGGAGATCGGTGGCTGAAGTGTTAGTTTTTACATAAGCTCAACTCATGAAGGGCTGTACAAAAAAGCCCTTCATAACAGCAGCTGTAACTCCAACAGAAGGGAAGATACTGAGGAAATTACAATTTCATAGCACTATTCCTTGAACATTCTCCCCAACCTCTACTCCTTCAGTAGGGCGTTTTCAGAGAAAGGCTTCACGTTTAATAACCCTCAACAGACTGCCTGGCTGCTTTCCACCCTGCATATAGGCTCTTGGTATAGGCATTTTGGGAATTCCAGAGTTTCACACTACACCGAGAAACAACTCCAAAACATGCCAGCTTTGATTCCTCATAACCAGGCTGAAAGTGAGCACCTGAACGCCCCTCACCTGCTCACATCTCCCAAGGCTTATCAATCTCCACAGCAGTTCCCGGTACCCCTTCTCTCACATTCCCCATGCCACAACAGTACCTGGGTTTGGTTGCTGGGTTTTTTTTCCCCCCCTACCAAAATCTATTTTAGTCCCACGCACTTCCAGCCCCTGGCTTAAATCCAAGATGCACTGAGCCAGGTCACGGCATTTACGTTAACCTTTACAAATAACCAGAAACAAGCTCAAATACACACACACACACACACACACATATATATATATATACACACATACACACACAAAACCCCCTAGTGTTCGATATTAAACACTTAGCTAATTTTTTTTTAAAAAATACAAAATAAGGAAAAGCCACGTCAGGTCCAAATACACTCGCTCTGCGGGGGTT
Source organism: Regulus satrapa (assembly GCA_013396955.1). Lineage (NCBI taxonomy): Eukaryota > Metazoa > Chordata > Aves > Passeriformes > Regulidae > Regulus > Regulus satrapa. Next base: position 62,099 of record VWZN01011494.1, on the reverse strand, counting down.
GAGCCGTTTCACGAAGTGACACGAAGTAAAACAAAAAACCGCTACGAGCTGCATCTTTCGCTAGCCGCAACCCGCGGCCCTCTTCCCGAGAGAGGCGCCCGGGCGCTCGCTGCCCCTCGCAGCCTGCGCGTCCCTGCCCCGCGGCTGTCCCGCACCGTCCATGGTCTCCCTCACGGCGTTCAGGCTGGCGGCGTTGCTCGCCATGGCGACCCCGCCGCGCCCGGAACCGGAACGCCCCGGGCCCGCCGCCCCCACGTGACGGCCCGGCGCGCAGCGAGGGCGGGCTCGCTTTGAATTCGTGCGGCGGCGCCGTCGGCGATTGGCCCGTTCGAGAGAGGGGCAGCCCTGCCATTGGCCCGGCGGCGCACACCGCGCTCCGTGATTGGTCAAAGCCCGCGGAGGGGGCGGGGCTGGTTAAAGGGCCGCCCNCGTGAGAAGGGGCTCGGTGGGGCCGCTTCCCCCGGGGCTCACGTCCCCGCTGCGGTCGGGGAGGTGCCGGAGCCCCCCGGCCCGTTGAGGCGGAGGGCGGGCGGTTTTAGCGCCCTGGGGCGGGACCCGGCCGGGGCGTTATTGCTGCCCCGGCCCCTCGGGCAGCACCGCCGCAGCCTCCCTCCTGGTGTTTTTTCTTAACTCGTTTTCGTACTTTCTCTTCGTTTGTAGTTGTTCATACCTGCCTTTTTAATCGATTTTATATCATTAGGTCCAAGCTGTAGATCGCTTCGTTTTTGAGATGTTGCTGGTGCCTTAAAATTATTAATTCTCTCTTCCCAAAGCCTTCAGGGTTGTCCTTAAGATGTCAAAAGTGTGATTTCATTGTTTTCCTTAATTTTGCTCTCCCTCTTTTTCAGGTATAGCTTAGTGTTATGGGTGATACAGAAGAAGCTAAAATGCAGATAACACCAGAAACTCCAGGACGAGTCACAATCCTGAATCCTTTTGAAAGCCCCAGTGATTATTATACTCTTCAGGAGCAGATTGTTTCCAGTCCTTCGGTCTTTAAGTCAACAAAATCCTCATCTGTAAGATCTAGTTGTGTAACTGCACAGACATAGTGCTGATTTTTTTCAAATGCATTAAAAAGGGTTTTTTACTTAGTGTACTTCAACATATGTACCGACTTAAAGCACTTGGGTGGCATTTGGAGTTTCTTCTCTTTACAGAACTCTACTGCTTTTAAATGCTAATATTGCTACTTAGTCTTCTTCCATTTTTAAATGTATTTTGTCTTTAGATATTAGCGATTGATTGCTAAAACCAGTAGAAAGTAGATAAAGATCAGCTGTTGGTTGTGGTACTCTTGTCTTACTTAAAGTGAAGAAAACCAGTTTCTGCTTAGATGCTAAGTAGGCTGGTTGCAAATAAAACCTAATTGCACTTAAGCTGAGAGCTGTTTGCGTATTCAAGTCAATTATTTTGTGTATCTGTAACTTTTTTTTTTTAGTTGCAAAATTACATACTGGTTTGCAGTTGAAATTATTTTCTGATAAGCAATAGAGATGAAACGGCTAATGAAGCTAAAAAGACTCACTTGGTAGATAATTTTCCAAATATATTTGAACAGTACTTTGTAATTGTTAAATAAAGGGGTGAAGCTGCTGTATTTCTGAATTGGATTTTGTGGTGCCCTATTTATGTGGGAAACATTGCAGGATGCATGTGGCATTGCAGCTCTTTTCCTATTTTCACTTCCCATTTCTAAAAAGACAAGTGCTGTATTATTTGGATAAGTTGGGTTAGGATAGTGGGTTTTCATGGAACCACAGTTTGGATTGTGTCAATCAAGAAGCAATTTAAGTTCATCCCAAGTTATGTACCTTTTATAGACCTGTCCTTAGAATTAAAAAAAACCTGACACCTCAGTTTGTAAATGCCAGCTGTAACCTCCCTCTCAATAATTGGTTGTAAATCATTATAATACCACTACCAGCAGGATAAGAAGCCTGACTTACTTTTTTTTTTGAGTAGACAATTTAAATAGAAACACTTTTGATTATTTTTGACAGAAACTATATGCAAGCTGTGATTTTGTTGTTCCATTGAGATCTGTCCTGTGGTTTTATTTTTGTATTTTTAGAATAGCAAGCATTAAGATGCCTGTTTCTTTTTTTAGACACCAGGAAAATTCAGATGGTCTATTGATCAGCTTGCTCTAATAAATCCTGTGGAAATAGACTCTGAAGACATTCGACGCCAAGGAATGTATTTGAGTCATGCTAGGTAACTTGCAATCTATTTTTATTCATCTAAATTAGCTTTAGTATTAGAACATTTGTTCTTTTGCTTTATTAACATTTCTGCATAGCATATTCATTATTCATGAATAAAAAGACTTTATTCCAACCTTTTGACACATTTTTTTATGTGATGTGGATATAATATTTAGATCAGTCTACCTCTGTGTTGTTTCCTTGTACTGTTAAGAGATGCTGACCCACTCTGATTGCAGTTTGGAAGCAGCCAGATAAAAGCAGTTAGTGGTAGCAAGAAAAAGTCTTGCCAGTGATCAGGTAGTCTTGCCAGGCTACTTCTGCTCCTTGTTAAAACACAGTTTATCTTCTCAGAATGCTCCAAAGTGAGCCTTCGTTGATCTCTTGGGCTCCTGCAGAAGGGTAGACCTGGGAAAACTACCTGGGGAAGTACTCTCTTTCAAAGGTATTAGATTAGACTTAATGTGAAGGAGGAGGCACCAGAGCTAGTTAGTTACTTGAAGTAATTTGGGGACCTTATCTCAAGTTTTTTCCTTTCTCTGAAAATAACTTGCATGAGGAAAACTGGTGGGTAAAACAGTCTTGGTATTTGAAACCTATCTTGAGGGATAATTTTACCTGTGGCTGATAGAGAATGACATCCCAAGTGAAAGTAGCCAAGGGGAGGCCTTCGTGGTGAATCGTGTAGATTCCCTTGTGCATTTCTCTGGTACAAACTTCCACAAAGAACTGCTCCTTATGGCATGAAGCACTGCAGGAATAGTATAATTAACCAGTCCTGTCTAGATCAGGTTGCTCAGTCCTATCCACTTGATCTTGAATATTTCCACGGATGGGGCATCTGCCACCTCTCCAAGCAACCTGTTCCAGTGTATCAACACCCTTATAAAAAATACTGTGAAGTAACTTACTGCTTTTAGTGTCTGACTGAACCCTACGTCTGTCTTTTTGAATAATAAAAGCTGTAGGACTATAACTGTCCCCAGCTGTATCTGAATCACCAAGTCTTAATGTCTGCTGTCCTTCCTCTAGCAGCCAGTAGGTTTCAGATTAATGATTTTATACATCTTAAAGCCTTAAGCCTTGTGTTTTTAGGGATTTATTTACATTGTTTCTGGAACCTTATTCAGACAAGCTGGCTTCAATGGAGATGACTTGGGTGACAGTTCCAGTGATGATGAGTGACATGGCCCATAGATATAAACATGCTGTGTCTCAGTCTGCCCCACTGTTTCATAATCACTGTGGTTCTTTTTTTTTTTTTTATCATCTGCTGTGAGTAGAAAGAGGCTAGTTTGAATATGTGTATATTTGCTGTGTCCATACTTGCATGTTTCAAAGCATACATGTGTATGAATACACAGTGACTGTATGCTTGGTTTTTGGTACAATATCTCTGCAAGTGCCTCAATAGATCTCTCACTCCAGCATCATCTAGGCAGATGTAACTGAAGGTGGCATGTCCAAACATTGCAGATATACTTGAATTCTGATAAGCATAAAAGAGAGAGCTGTGAGAGTTTGCGTGTTTGGCACATCTGTGTGTGCTTGTGTATCTAATAATATCTTGTGATCTGACTGATTTCTGAAATTATTCAATGGTCATTCAGGTATATGAACTATTACTGAAAGTATTGGGTGGTTTCGCTGAGATGATGAGCACTTATGGGCTTCAAAAAATTTTACAATAAATTACACTGTAGTAACTGAGAGTCTGGTTTGAAAGTGACCGTTACAGGAAATGCAAATGTAGAATCTCACACATCGTGAAGTAAGTGAGGAAACTACAATATTTTTTTAAAACGAAGTTAAAAGCTGCATAAGAAAATATATTCATGGTTACAAACTGAAATATGATACTAAAAAAACCTGGAAGACTGGGTGTTTGTTTAAGGAGAACTCTGTGCTAGGAAGTTTGGCAATGTCAGGAATTTGAGTGTGTAAATTCCAGGAGTGTTTTCAGTTGCCCTTTAATTCCTTACAGCTCAGGTTTTTGCTCTGTCCAAGCAAACCAAGCTCAATCTGCTTGGTTTTATAGTGCAAGTCTAATCTCATGTTAACTTTAATAGTAAGATATATTCGTATGACATTATTTCAGAAGATCAGTTATGATTGAGATTTTGTCCAGGCATGCTGAGTAAATAGAAGATTTGCTATTTTGTACTTTTAAATGGCATAAATATTTTTCAAATCAGCTGAATTGAGAAGTGCATTTATATTTCTAAACTTATAGTATGAGATTACTGCGTGTAAGCGTAGAAATATCATAAGATTTAGGATTTAATGCAATTTAATTTATAAAGTTTCTTTTGAGCATGTATAAATTATTATATGGCTGGACTTTACATAATTTCCTACTTATGTGATGGTTTTGATAATTGAATTGTTTTTCATTTGTTACTTAGAATTGATAAGGAGACAGAAGACAGAAGGCAAAAAGCTATTGAGGAGGTAATAAAACTGTGCTGTCAAATACTGATTTTTCTACAGAAAAGATCCATGTCTTTTACAGGATTTCAAAGCCCAGAAGCCTGTTATATTTCAGTTAGAAAGTACTTTTTCACCCTCATCCCTTGCAGTTGTAGTTGCAATCCACACACACCTTTTCTTGCTTCTTCTTTCAGATACGTGTAGGTCAAACCAGGTTTTTTTTCCTTTTTGTCTTTCTTTACTAGTGGTAATGTAGCTATAATATGACTCTTACAGTTAACTTCAGGTTAAAAACAGAGAATTTGGGGGTTTCAGCAACTGTTGGAGTGATAGTACATTCTTTGAAATATTGGAGACTTTGTTTCTTCCAAAGTCTGCTTAGTTATATGGAAGACTTTATTCTGGTAGCTTGTTTTTTTCCATTCATTTTCATTTTATTTTTCACTATTCATTTGGCTAGCAGAGAAGGAAAAGTGAAGTGTTTAAAATATTCACTACAGAAATCTTCAATGTTATTTCAACTTAAAAAATAAATACAATAAATCTCTGATAGGCAGGTCTATCTGTTCCTGTTCCTACAAACAAAAAATATTTTATGATTCCATAAAGCAGCCGTGTAGCTGACCTGCAGCTAAGATGCTCTATTGTTCTAAATCTGCATTAAAAAGGGTATTTCCTCTTTGTGAAGTATAACCTAATGTATTATGCAACTGAACAGCTTGAACCCCTGTCTCTGATAAAAATAATACCTTTATTAGTTGCATGTTTCAAGCTGAGTTTTTTAATTTATTTTGAGTCTTGCATTTATTTGAGAACAGGATTTGCCATGTGTTTCTTGAAGCTTTGTAATAGTGATCATCTCCTCAGAATCAGGGTGTTTCTCAGTGCAACTGTGATGATAAACAGAATTTCTGGTTCACAGAAAAAGACTGAAGTGCCAGCACTTAGAAGTGTTTTGCCACTAACCAGTTTAGCCAAATACACTAACACTAATAATGTTGCCAAAAAGCATTGGTTTATCAATTTTGTTGTTACTGCCGTGTCTATCACTTCTGTGAAATATCTCAATTATCAAAATAAAACTTAACCAACTGATAATTTAAAAATAATTATTTTTAGACTACTATGCAAGAACCATGGTAGTGACAATTCAATTTTTAAAATGAGTAATTATTGTTAAATGAAACTTGTATAGTTTTTACTCTGCAGTCTTGAAAGATAGGAGGTGCTATGGGTCATGAAGAACATAGGGATCTTCAAAGAGTTTTATTGGTTAACTTCTTTGGGCCTAAAATAATGAAATGTTCTACATTTTTTTTCTTGTTCAGGATACTAGTCTAAATTTAAGTTGAAAATTTTAAAAAGTGCTGAGATGGTTTGTTTTTATTCTACTCCAGTTTTTCACAAAAAAACTCATAGTTCCTTCTCCTTGGACTGAACATGAAGGCAAGCAAGTTTCTCAGTTTAATTCAACTAAATGTAAGTTGCTTTTGTGTGTTCACCCTAAATAATGCAATTTTTGGAGAAATATCGAGTTGGGTTTTTTTTAACCTAAATTTAAATACCAAAAACCAGTGATAAAAAATGGCACAACTGACTGATTTTCAGCTGTTGTCTCCAAGTGCTTTCTTTGTTCAAAAATTATTTATTAATTGAAAGTCTTATGTAATTTTTCCTTTTTGTTTTTCTTGTTCCTAAATTTTTCTACTTTAATAATCTGTCAGTAACTATTTTAATTTACACGCATAGCTTTGTATCTTTAACAATCACCTGTTATGATACTGGTAATAGCCAAGTCTGCTTCACTTCTTTCTTCAGACATTTGCAAATCCTCTTATTCTGACTGCTTTCCTCACCCTATAAGCATATTGGAAATGGAATTCTGTATTCTTTTACCCCTTTTAGCAGCATAAATTCCTGTTGTCATCCTGCTAGCTCACTGCCACTAGTCGTGGGTTTTCTAAGTTTCTTTCATTTACGCTACTGTTAGATTATGTTCTTAATGCTCCTACTAAAGTTGATATATAACCATCAAAATACAGATCAAATTGATTACAAGGTAAAAAAATGTAAGCTATAAAGTATTGTTTGTATGCCCTCTTGTTTGGTCTGAAAGTGTGAAAGTAAGTGGGGATTTTTGCAAGATTTGGAAAAGGCTAAGCTGTTAAATTTTTTTAACAAGGAGATGCAGCTTTTGATAATGTATTTTTAATTGTCAGTAGTAAGATGGTCACTTGAAGGGCAGAGAACACTTGAAGGGCAGATTATCTGGCATAATCCAAAATCTGGTAAAGTGAATGGTGAAAGGAAATTGTCTAATGTGTTCTTCAGCTGCATAAAAAAAAAGTTGAAGTGTATCTTCACCTTTCTCCAGTCCAAACGGAATGATTTTCTGGAAATGTGTTTTTCTTAAACATAGCCTGTTTAGCTAAGCATGAACTGGTTGGTTTTAAATCTGTCATGTAGAGACAGGAGGAGACAAATTTTTGGGCAATGTTGATGCTGCTTCACTAAGCTTTTTTTGACTAAGCATTTTTTTAATAGAAACATGCTGAAATTCTCTTGATAGCTATAATGGTAACCTCTCTTCTCAGTACTCCTTTCTAATCTCTTCCCAACATTGATGTAAAAATTTTGTTTGGTTGTATTAAGTATTCTGAATTAATGTTGCTACATTTCAAAACTATATGCAGTGCAAGTTTAAATTTAAGTTCTATGTTTTCCAGCCATAGATATAAATAACATTTCTCCGATTGGAAGACAGCTGAGCTTGCAGCCTGGGAAAAGCAATGGTGAGTAAAAGGCAATGCCTAAAATTACAAGCTTTCTCTAAAGAAAAATAACCCATTTTTAATAGCAATTTAATTTCAAAAGGAAATTATTTATTTGAGAGTGTTACTGTAGAAATCATTTTTATTGAACTTTATGATACTATTAATTTTAATATCCATCTCATAGGAATTGAATTCTGTTATACCCTGTTGTATTTTTTCAAGTAAAGAAATTAAGTCCCCTGTAGACCGTGGAGTGTATTTTTTACAACACAGTGTCTGTACTTTTTCTGAATTAAAAAGTGAATGTGATCTTCACATTTACAAGTAAATTACAGTTTCCAAGAACCTTTAATATGTTGTGTTGTTTTGAGTTAGAGAATCATGATTATTTTCTATGCCAGATAAATATCAGAAAGCTTAATACATCTTTTAAACTGCATCATTTTAGATAAATAATTACTGTTTTTCCCCAAGGTATTTTGTTTTTCTACAAGTTCCTTTTGAATCCTTCCTTTCTTCAGGGACCTCTCTTAGTTAACATAAAAGCCTCTAGAGAGCCATTCTTAAAACTCCTGGGTTTTCATCTCTAAAGTCTAGTGTGCTGCATGTAGTGTTGTCAGATCAGAATTGTACTTCAACACTTTTCCTTATTGCAACTGTAATTTAAATAGCCCAATTGCAGTGCGATTTGAAAGTGAATTTTTATTTCTACAGCTTTAGCAAAAGGTCACTGTAAGCTAATTTTGTTGGTTTTATTCATTGCAGCAGCTTGTCAGACAGTACTGTCTTTGCCAGTGGATTTTAATTTGGAGAAAATACTAGGTATGTCATGCAATATCTAAATTTAATTATGAATGTCTAAGTGGAAAACTTGGGTTTGTATTGTTGGCTGGGTTTGTTTTGTGAAATACTTTAAATTAAATGCATGAGTGAAAGTTTGAAGTATGTATTCTATATAGACAGTTACCGCATGTTGCATGGGACATGTGACCTAAACAATATGATTTGAGTGTGGATGTAAAGATAAAAAAGGGATATGGAGGACACCTGGAAATTGTTCCGCCTGCAGGTGATTGAAGGGGGACCTCATTGCCTTCTATGATTTTGTCATGAGGGGAAGAGAAGGGGTAGGCATTGATCACTTTTCTCTGGTGTTCAGTGAGAGGACCTGGGAGAATGGCTTGATTTTGTGTTAGGGAAGGTTTAGGTTGGTTATCAGGCAAAGTTTCTTCACCCAGCAGGTGGCTGGGCACTTGAAGGGGCTCCCCAGAGAAGTGGTCACAGCACCAGCCTGACGGAGCTCAAGAGCATTTGGACAGTACTCTCAGGCACATGGTGTGACTCTTGGGGAAGTCCTGCACAGGGCCAGGAGTTGGACTTCAATGATCCCTGTGTGTCCTTTCCAACTCAGGATGCTGTATGATTCTATGAAATTGGTTAATGGTTCTGAATGCCTGAAAAGTAATAAACAGAAGATAGCTTGTGCCTCTCCAAACAGAGTTGTAATTTGTCTTTGAACAGCTGTTTGGTCTACAGATGCTGGCCAGGAGCTTTGAAACTCCTGGCCAGAATCTTGCCTTGAGTAAAGCTGAGCTGTAACTCTGGCTTTAGTATACCTGAAACCATGGTAGAGGGTTCCATGGGGACTAGAAGTTGTGTGGTGGCAAAAAAGCCATGACTGCTGAGTGAGAAGGCAGGAATCCAAATTAACTGTCAGATTCTAAGTGCTACATCAAGCAATTGCTGCCACCTTCTCAGGCAAGGGGGGCGGAAGGGCCTAATCTTAGAGCTCAGAGGTGGGAGCATTGGGTACAGCAAACTCAGAGCATTTTGGCTGCATGCTTCTGTCCCAGTACTGAAATTCAGAACCCTGACTGGGCCAGCAAAACAGAACCCTATTACTGTCTTTGTTTTTTGTCTTAACAAATGCTTCCATCAATACATAGTTTGGGAGCTCATGAAAAATTTCTCCAACAGGGAATATCCACCTAGAGTAGAGCAAGAGAAAAAACCCCAAAATAAAAAAAAAAAATCTGAGCATATTTGAATGAGTCTTATTTTGTGCGTTCCTACTGTAAACAGCTAACTACTTGGACTTTCTTCAAGTCTAATCTGGTTTGCCTCTGGATGTATCATGAAGACCATCAAAGCATATGGGAGATCTGAACAAGAGTCTAGGTTTGCTTGGGTAGTGAAATAATCCCTGTTTGACAACTCAGATGCGAGGAATAATACAATTCTGGAGAGAGATCAGTAAGTNTCTAGTTCGGAAAGTAGCCTGTTTTGTGGACTGGGTGGGATGTACTTTATGAGAGAGTAGGTCTTAGATTAAAACTTTGGGGATTTTTTTGGTTGTTTTTAGGTTGTTTTTTTTTCCAAATTCTGAAAAAAATAAGTGAACAAAGGTCTTGAAAATATTACTGACTTTTTATTATTTCAAATTATTTTGTTATGCTGCTCTTCTTTTGTATTGGGAATTATGTTTTAATTTTGTTGTGAAAAGGAAGTAGGAATTAAAACAAAAGACTTGCTGAAAGCATATTAAAACCCTTTTTTTTTTTTTTGCACAAAATGTGTCTACAAAAATGTCCTGTTTAAATCCATGAATCGCTGCCTGCAATACCAGTTGATATGAACATGTGATACAATTATATTTCCTTTAAATCTCATAAAGTCATTTATTGCGAAAGAAATGACTTGTGGATCTTTGAAGTGCAGTGCTAAATATGCCTTTTTCTTTCCCATTGGCCAGACTTTTCAGATGAATAGACATTTATTAGAACACAGAACGTAATGTCCATTTTTAAAATTAAACAAGATGAACCTTATCCTCATGTGGACATAGCACAGCTAAATGGTTTAGGTGATGTATTTTCATAGTGCCAGAAGTGATGGGAGGGTGAGCGGATGGGTTTTGATCTGGGGTTTTTTTGGTTGTTGTTTGGTTGGATTTGTTTNGTATTTTCATCTGTTTGGTGAAGTGAATGGAAAAAACCTACCTGCACTAGGATAGTGTAGCTTAAAAAAGGTAATCTAGTAAAGAATTCCTACAATATAATTATAGTGCCAGAAGTGATGGGAGGGTGAGCGGATGGGTTTTGATCTGGGGTTTTTTTGGTTGTTGTTTGGTTGGATTTGTTTGGGGGAGGGGAATTGTGGTTTTTGTTTGGTTTTTTTTTTTTTTTTTTTTTTTTCTTTCCCCTTAAAAATACTAAGTCTATAAAAAACTGTCCTTCCCTGGATTGGCTGCCTG
>VWZN01011494.1:24950-51292 GCA_013396955.1 Regulus satrapa | reverse complement strand
TTTTTTTGTTGGTTGAATTTGTTTTTTTATTGGTTTGGTTTTGTTTGTTTGAATGACAGTCTTAAGCGAGGTCATTCTCTTTTCTTAAAGAGAAACACTTTTGTATCTGCTGCTGAATTAAGTAGATTGGATTACATTAAAATATAAATAGTGACTGACTTTCATTTGCAGTGATATGAATAAGAAATTTAGATTAAACACTTGATTAGCATTAATTATCTATTTAGGTTTCTCACTGTTCTTAAATATAGTGGATAAAATAGTCCTAGCTGATATTACATGACAGTTTGTGTCCATTGCTCTTTTTCCTTGTGGGGGAGGCATAAGGTCCAAGTGAAGACCTGCAGATGGAATATTTAAGCTAAACTAGAGATTGTAATTTCCCAGTGCCATTAAGTGTTTTAGTTAGAAGAATCTTACATATATATATTAGCCACAGTTTACATCATGAAAATAATGCTCTGGGTTTAATTTTTTTTATTTTGAAGGGTCAGTTTTCATCAAGTCCTATTCAGGGAGGAGCAAGAGCTTATAGTCTGGGAAGTATAACCAGTCCCCCATTTTCTGAGGGGTCTCCTGCACATAATGGTTCTCCTGCTTTTTCACCAATTGCTTTTCACATAAGAAAAACACCACTCTCAGGTATGATTTAATTGTATACGCATTACTCTATCTTGAGTAAAATATTTTAATTATAAAATCTTCTAAATTCTCAGTGAAACCTTTTTCCACTTGGAGACGAGTTTCTGTGCTTGGCATACCAGCAGTCTCCTATATGACACATCTGCTGTTCAGCAGTGAAATATGGGAAACAATTCAATGTAGATGCTTGCAGTTGATCAACCAGGGAAAGTATTTTGGAAGAAGGCATTGAGACCTGACAAGAATGAAGAAAAGTTAAAAGGTTTAATTTAATTTAGTGAGGAGGGAGGGTTTTTAAAGCCACATGCCTGAACTCAGTCAGGTTACAATTCTGATTTGGCCCAGCCTGAAGCATTTTAATGTCAATGGATAAAGACTGTTTAGCATGAGTTTTCAAATCATGCTATCATGAAGGTTATTTGAAATGAAATTACTTTTGAAGAAATCACAAACATTTCGTGTCCTCTTGGGTCTAGAAAATGTCACTGTTTCGTGCTGTGTCCATACCTGGTAAGGCTTAATGCCTTGTTTATATATGATTGTACACATTTGGCATGATTATACATGTTTATACATGACTTTTACACATTTTGTTTAATGGTATTTCATACCACTCTATATGGAGATTGCACAGATATTTTCTCACTTGTTTGATCTTGAACTTCATTGCTGCCAAAAATTTAAATGCCTATAGATTGTGTATTGTTGTTTGTTCAGGAAAAAAAAATAGAACCACTTCACCATTTTCCTTTGAATACTATATAGTAATGACATTTGAAAATGCAAGGTCTCCAATACAGCAAATAATGTCATAGAAAAGAATTTTGGTTTTGGGATAAAAACCTGCCTTTTCCTTTACCATGGTAGCTGAATTGTATGGGTGGTGGATTTGTTTTTTGCGGTTGCTTTTTTGATTGGGTTGGGAGGTAACAGTCAGTGAAATACTCTGTAGTTAGCTGTAAATTATTCAGTGGACTGTCGGGCCTTAAAAATGATGAGTTTTTCTACCATATAATCAGGTGGAGTTAAACTTCACTTATTTTTTTCAGACCAAAGAAAATTTACATTTCGTTCTCCAGATATTCCTTCTTCCTCAAATAGAATGACACCCCCAAGTACAAGAAGTCCTTACATAGATGGTTGTTCTCCAATTAAAAACTGCTCTCCTATGAGGCTTGGAGCCTGTAGAGGAACTGCCCAATATCAGACTTCTGTCATTAGAATACCACTTGCAGTTGAAAATCATGATGAGGATGAGGAAGACAAGGAAAACACTTTTCCAGCAGAAGCTCGGTTCTCAGAAATGGATAATGGAATAAACTTACATCGAGAAGACAGTGATACTTTTGCACGTGGTACACATCTTGTGGTGGCAACTGTGTCTATTGCACCAGATCACTCAGAAAGTTGTCATCAAAGGTTGTCATCATTTCGGGATATAGAAGGCTTAAAGGAAAATAATACTGTAGACATGGCTGATGCAGCTGAAGTGTCAGAGGAAAACGCTTGGATAAAAGACACCATTGGCAGTAGCAATACACCAATGACCAGCTTTATGACAGGCATTACTTTCAGTATTGAAAGCTCTCGCATGTGCATGTCACCTCTTGCAGAAAGCAGTGCAATTCCTTGTGACAACAGTAGTATTCAGGTAAAAATATATGTTTTTGTTGCTCTGTAAAACTGAGCTCAACATAACTTGGAATATATGTACTAACCTGTAAGTAATTGTTGTCTTTTTTTTTATTCTGTATGGCATGCAGGTGATATCGTGAATTTTATCCCTTCCCTCCATCCTGTCTTTCAGTGGAGTTAGCATAGCACTTAAAATTATTGTCATGTTGCTATGTATATTAATTTATTTGACTTAATCCAAACTAATGCAGACAGATGTGCTTACGATTTGCTTTTATTATTAACTGGTCATAGTTGGTTTGTTGGATTAAGTTCTGTTAATCAAATGCAGATCATATCAGGTATCTGAGGGATTTATTTGTGTTAAATGACAGTACATATTTTAAGCCCTGCCTTTTGATTTCAGGTGGACAGTGGTTACAATACACAGACTTGTGGAAACAGCATTATGGATACTGTGGGGGCTGAAAACAGTTGCAGAGAAAATGATGTGAATACTGTCATGTTTCAGAATAAATCTCAGCTGCTTAGAACAAAGGTGAGAATTGTGGTAAAAAAGTGATAGGCTTCCCATCTAAAGCATCCGTTCCCCATTATATTTGTTTTCACAGAGCCTGAGGGGAGAGACTGTTAGATGATAATAAAGATGTTAATGTAGCATTGTTTCAGGGACTGTGTTGAATTAATGCAGGACAAGTATCTTAAACTTGCAATAAAATCAGTATGTTTTATGATAAAAGCAAAGGTTGTTTTGGAGAAAACTGATGCATATGCATGAACAGTATTAGCAGTAGTGAGGCTGTTCATGACTATTGTAGTCTGTCTCTTAAGTTTTGTTTCTTTTGTTCTTGCGGCTTCATTTATTACTAAGTTTTAAACACGAGCCTGTGGAGAAGGACATTTCTGGGGAAAAATTGTCTGATGCTAATTTTTATGAACTTAGCATCAAGTCCTAGACCATACCTGGCACGTTGACTTGGAGAACTTTCTGTTGCATGGGTGCAGTCTTTTGATTACACGCCCTCTGAGGACCCGTCTAAAAAACACATTACAAAAGATAATACACATCTAGCAAAGCTGCTAACCCCTTTATCTAATGGCTGATAGGAAAGAGTTCTACTCGTTCGAAAGACCTGGAAGCAAGGCTAGTAGTCTCTTTGGACTAGCAAAGGAGAGCAAAGATCATCTCCTCTCAGTAATTGTGGTCACATGGTGCTACGAACTTAGTAGTTTATGGTCTGCTATGTCTTGAAAGCCCTGAAAGTCTTTCAAGGGGGGACAGTAGTGACATTAGTGACAGACTATGAAAAAACCTCAAGTACACCCATTCAGCCCTGATTTCACTTCTGGATGTGATATGCTAAAAGCCCCTCTGCCAAGGGGAAGTGCAGACTGATGGTGTCTTACAGACCACTGACACCAAATTTTAGACTCTGTTCATGTAAGACTAGGACAAATGTGCCCTTACAAAAACAATAGATAGATATTTTGCCATTAGCTTCTAAAAATACTCATCTAAGATCCTGCCCCAGTCACCCTGTTGGACATAGATTTTATGTGTGCATGTACTTACCAGAATCAATTGTCCAGTATCAAACCCGTCCTTGAGGCACTTGCCAATGTCATGTAGCTGCCTTTTCCCACTGTTAGTCTTTGAACTGCTGGATCCTGACTAAATCAAATTTTGCATTTTAGATAAGGAGTCAAGTGTGGAGGAATTATGTGCTTCATTCAGGTCTTACACATGAAAATTCCCAGGGAATGAAAAGAAAAAAGAATAGACATTGCTGGCTGAAAGATTTATTAATTCATGTGAGCCCTTGAAATGAGGTAGTTTCTGCAGACAGCATGTTTCAAAGATCTGTGTAACTTTCTTATTTCAGAAGAGTAGAGTTGGTACTTAAGGTACTTACTGTACTTGAAATTTGCATAGTAAGCTTCTATCTTGTTTCTTTTGGAAAATTTCTGTTAAAAATTGTTTTAAAACTAATTTTTTTCTTTTTCACCTAGGAGTGTTCTGTTTTAAGCCATAAGGACAATCAGTTGCTGAGAACAAAATCTCCAGAGAAGCAATCCTGTTTTCAGAAAGCCAAAACACATAGCACAGTATTTGGTCAAAATGCAACTTGCAACATTTCCGCTTGGAAACATAAAAATGAAAATCAAGTTCAGGGATTTCACAAAAGTGGTATGTAGTTTTCTGATGGAGAACTTAAGTTGTGGTTTCTAATAAATTTTTATACATATGACCTCAATTACATGGATTATACATAATATTTTGCTTTTGTAATGCAAATGTAATAAACTGTTCGGTATATATTAAGGGAGTTTTAAAATAATGTGGGATTTTTCAGGTCTTATTAAGAAATTAAGACATTATTCTTTGTGGGAAAGAAAAAGTGAGAGGTGTTTGTCTGGTTTTGGATTGCTTTTTCTCCAACCAGATATAGTGTGTCGCTTCATAAATCCTACCAGCAGTACCAAGAGTAAGTCAAGAGACAGAAGTGAACTGCTGAGGTGTGATGAGAGCAAACACCAAATTTAGTTCTCTTAAAATATAAAACCAGCTTTATGTCAAAAGAAGCTGTTTGGCAATTCTCTGAACAGCTTTTTCCTTGGTTTGACAGAAATCTGTAATGTCAAGTTTATCAGGTACTTAGGTAAAATGTATTATTGGTCACCTTAAAATTAAAAGATTGTGTTCTTGCTTTGTTAATTGTATTAGTACTAAACTTGGAGTTGATTATCTGACACTACCAGTGTCTCTGAAGAACACTTGTGTCTGAATTGATGCTCTGGTACTCTTTGGAAGGAACCTAAGAAGGTGCAGTAAGATTCACTGGTCTCGTTAAATCACTAAGAAAATGGTGCAGCCTTTCTTCTATAAAAGTAAACCATTACACTTTCATTTCACTCTTATGTTTAATTCCTAGTATTATTACATTGCTTACAGAAATTACCAAAATATTTAGATAAATCCTTTAAAATATAATTCATGTTTGCATGCCATTTATTATCAAGAGTATTAATACAAGCAAACCTTTTGATCCTTTCAAGAAAACCATCCATGAATTAAAATGATGGATTGAGCCCAGAACTCCCTTTGTGTAACCAGATTAGGTTGAATTTGCTTTTATTTGTTTAAAATTCTGGAATTCATAAATGTGAATAGGGGGGAAAAAGATCCATATGGTAATCTTGTGGCCCTAGTGACCAAGAGGGAAAGGAGAGATAAGGGATACACTGTTATTTCCAGGCTCTGCATATGTAGAGCTCTGGTAAACTTTGTTGGATTAATGAAAAAGAGAAGTCCATTCTAGCAAGTATTCCAGGTGGAGCAGTCTTCCTCTCTTTTCATAGCAAGGATGTCCCAGGATACTAGATGGAAGTTCTGCTTTCCTGTTCTATTCTAAAAACCACAGAGAAGCTTGTACCAAAGTGACAGAGGGTGGCTGATGAGCAGCTATTGGCACACTACGCCTGAAACCTATTGGTCAGATCTAAATTTGAAGGCAAGACAGCATTTAAAGAATTCTCAAAAGGGGTGGTGTGAACAGTCTCTTGGAAATAAAATCTATGTGTTAGACCTTGTATGTTGTTTGAATAGAACAGTTCTTGAAATACTTTAATTAATAATTTCCTTGTGAAGGCCTTCTGAAATGCATATTTAAGAAAAAGGGAAACGTCTGTCTGCATCACTTGATTGTAATTTTCACATTGCAATAAAAAATAATTCTTTTAGAAATCTAATGAGCAAACATGATGTGCATTATTTTTATTTCTGTACCAACTTAATCACTATTTTTGTAATGCAGGTGGGATTGACAGTACTGGAATCTAGTGTTACAAGTACAGTGTTATCCAGTATAATATATTAGCTATTTTGTGATCTGCAAACAGTGCCCTACTAGAAGCTGGCAATACACGAAATGGATAACTGTTAAGAGATTAATTTTGTTATAAGTTGGAAATGAACTCAAACTTCTGGAAAACAAATTTTATAGAATAGGGCCTTCAAAATGGTCTTAGCTTTAGCTTCTAAATTTAGATTCTAATCACTCAAAAACAGGATATAACTTCTCTGAGATTTAAAAGTTATATGTGACCTTTTGTCATTTGTTTCTTATGATAATTTTAACAAAAATCAGTTGAAAGGGCTGTACAAAAGACTTATTTTTGCAATTGTGATTACTGAAATAGTAATGTAAATTTAATGAACATTAACACAGGGTAGCCAAAATTATGATCTATTTTGAATTTTTTTGAGTTACATGTATAATTAAGATTTGGGTTTACTTTTTAACAAAATTTTTTGATTGATTCTATATGTTCAGTGATCAGAGGCTTTTGAAGTATTCACAAGTAAAAAAATAATCCGTAAAGTATTTAATTTCATTTTGTATTAGTATTTTCTTAAAGGTATGAAAAAAGTAAGAACAGAACTGGGTGAATGTGAGGAGTGATTAAGGATGCCCCTAACCTGGATTGCCTGTACTTTTCATCCTGTTTTGTAGTCTTCAGTTAGATGGGGAATATTTATTAAAACATGCCTGGTTTTTTTATTATGTTTGTACAATTTATTTGTAGAAGAAACCTGCTGTGCAAATTACTGTGGAAGTCACTTGACCATTCTGTTTCTGTAATTGTTCTTGATGTATTGTTGGCATACATTGCACAAAATGGTCATTGTTTACATTAAATTAATACCAGTAATTTTAATGGGAGTCCTTTAACAAATCTAACTGTAAACTGAGTAGTGAAACTGAATAAAGACTTTTTTTAACATATATTGTTAAATTACTGTTATTTGTTTTTAAAATTATTGGTAATTTCAGTTCTGAGGTGCTAAAGAGAATATACAGAAGTGCTGACTTCTTTCAAACTCTCAAACCTCCCTTAAGTCTCTTAACAAAAAACTCTACGCTCATTTATTCACTTTGCAGAAATATTTATTTTCACCCACACGTCAAAGGTGTAGATGCACATGATATTTAAACTTCTTCTGCATTCATAATAATAAAAAAGTAGCTTTAAAAAATTGTTTACAGATTATTAAAATGTGTATTTTAAAAGTAAACAAAACCTGCTTCTAGCATTTTTTGCCCATAGGGAAAAATATGTAACTGCAAGTACTTGTGATTTCTTCTTAACTTTTATATCCTGCTATTTTTGCAGCTTCTTTTTCTTTTGCTCCGGTTCGTCCTTGCTGCTTCCCTCTGCAGAGATACTTGCAGGAATATCAGTTCCAAGTATCTGCAGTAAGAAAAGAAGTTAGAAAATTTTTATTCAATTTTTGCTATCCTAGTAACATTTGAGTTTGTTCATAAACTCAAATTGACACTGTGTCAACATCAGCAACTTCTGATTTAGATAATAACCTAAAAGGGGTGTCTACCATTTTTAAACAATCACAGGTAGAACATTCACCTGAAATAAAATCTGAAAAAAGCAAGAAGAAGTAGCAGCACTCCTCTTGACAAAGCCAGCAGGAAGACTGCACCCCAACCATCAGCTTTTATTAGCCTTACTTTGTGTCTTAGTGTTCCTCAGACTAGAGTCATGCCCACAACAGAAGCTATTCACAGGCAAGAGTCGGTGAGCACAAGCAGAGGGCAACTCAGCCTGTGAATGCGCTACAGAATACAGGGGCTTCTCTCTGCTACAATTTTATTGTCTACTCATGGTTTTTGAAATCACAGGGATTCAACTTAATACAGGCTCAGGGGCAGACAGATCAGACCAGCCCTGCTGAGGAGTGCTTGGGGGTGCTGGTGGGTGAGAGGCTGGACATGACCCAGCCATGGGCACTCCCAGCCCAGAGAGCCAAACGTGTCCTCGGCTGCATCCAGAGCAGCGTGGGCAGCCGGGCCAGGGAGGGGATTCTGCCCCTCTGCTCTGCTCTGCTGAGACCACACCTGGAACCCTGCACCCAGCTCTGGGGCCCCAGCTCAGGAAGGACAGGGACCTGCTGGAGAGAGTCCAGGGGAGGGCCACAAAAATTATCAGAAAGCTGAATGAAACAGCTCTCATGTGAGGAAAGGTGGATAAATTTGGGATTATTCAGCCTGGAGATTTTAGGGAGACCTTTGAGCAGCCTTCCAGGACCTGAAAGGGGAGCCTACAAGAAGGCTGAAGAGGGACTTTTCACAATGGCATCCAGTGACAGGAAAAGGGGGAATGGCTTTCCCCTACCCCCACGTGAAAGAGGGTAGATTTAGTTTAGGTATTAGGAAAAAATGCTTCAGTGTGAGTGATGAGGCACTGAAACAGGTTTCCCAGAGACGTGGATGTTCCATCCCTGGAAGTGGTGTTCAAGGTCAGATTGGATGGAGTTTTGAGCAACCTGATCTCATGAAAGTTCTCCTGCCTATTGCAAGGGGTTTGGAACTAGATGATCTTCAAAGGTCCATGTGACTCAAACCATTCTATGGTTCAAGCTCATACAACAGCTTGAAGATCAAAACATATTTACATGTGTTTGGAAGAATGATTTCTCAACAAAAAAAGTAATTGTGTTAGACTATATAAGCAGAAAGAACTTCCTGCTTATTTTGGGTTGCCTTTTTCCTCTGTGATACGGGATACTCAATTGCTGCAAGCATCTGTTTACCAAGAAAGTTACATGCACCTTACTCTTATGAGCACGACTTTGTAATTTCATGCAAAATACTTATCAGACCTAAAGTGTGAGAACAAATGAAAATCCCAGTGTCCCAACTGCACAAAGAAGCTAGAACTGAAAAGTCTCGAGACTAGGGACAATTATTAGGACATTACTGTTCTTAAAACACTATCAAGAGAGAATTTATTGTGGGAGTTGTAAGACACAACTGCCACTGACACCCAGCAGTTACACAGAGCTGAGCCACCCATCACAGTTACACTGTAATTCACTGGAGTAAAGGGAAGATCCTATCGAATTCTGGAAAATTTTCAGAGGGATATTTGATTACAGAACTGTGAAATTCAATACATTACTTCAGCAAATCATCATTGTTCCCAACAGTGGAAATATCCTGCTGGGCCCAGAATGGAAGTTTAATTTAGAGGGCTCTACTCTTTTCAACAGCCAGTGAAGGCAGACTGTTTTATTGAGAGTGGACATGAAGCAATCATTAGAAGCTGCTGCTAAATTATGGTTTTTCTTCTCTGTTAAATTTCAATTTTACCACAAGATGATTTTATAATATTACTGAAAGATAATATGGTTCTAAGAATTTTGTGCCTTACCTTGGGTTCTACCAAGACCAATCGCATTTTCTGATGTTGGATGTTGGAATCATCTAACATAATGTTCACTTTAACTTTATCAAATATATATAATGTTGTGTCTTCCACAGTAAGTGATGGCACCTGAAAGTTCAAATTTTGTATAAATACTTATTATTTGCAACCGCTTATGTTTTTATACAAGTAACTATTTTGTATGAAAATATCACTGTTACATGTCAATAAATGTAATAAAAAATTACTCTAGTGAATATTCAGTGTTTTAATATGTGGTACATGCTTTTTTTTGCAGTAATTAATCAGATAATTAGATGTCAGTACTATATATTACAGAAACAAATTTCTGTCAGAACCTGCTTATTTAGACTTAAAAAGGCTACAGTGACATTCATTTACTAGAGATTAATGAACTTGCACTTAGAAAAGCCTCTCTTACCCTTCTAAATCCAACTAGAATAGTTTTTAGTCATTCTGCTTGCTTACCAAATCAAAAAATAAAGGTGTTTAAGAACAAAACTTAAGAATAATAATAAGAATATACCTCACTGTTGTACTCCAGTTTTGGTGTTGGTTTGTCTTTTTCTTCAAAAAAGACTGTTCCTTCTAACCCATACTTGGGAATCAGAACCACAATTGCATTTTTTCTTACAAATAATATATATGCATCTTCATTTACTATTCCCTTAGTTTTGAAGAACAGCTGTAACAAAAGTAGAACACACAAATAAAAAAATCACTAGAACATTCTCTTCTGAATTACATTATCTCAGAAAAATAAAACATTCAAATACACCTCTAAACTTAGTGATAATTACTCAGCATATCCTAAAACCAGATTTTTAAAAAAATCACATAACCCACTTATAACATTACTGTAGAATTATGCATTCATATTTATAAAAGCACAAAACTAAAAGAATCCTCAAGATGCCATTCTGAATCTTTCAGAACGAGCAAAATAATGTTTTAGGCATCTTGTCAGAAGCACCCCTCGGCCTTTATAATTTGTGCCCTCTTGCTTGGTTTTGCCCTAGCAGTGTCCATAGTTCCATATAACGTCTCAGAACTGCCTACCTGTGTATGGAACGCCACAGAGGCTCTTTGTGCATATTGTGCCATTTTATGTCGGTAATTGAGATTTTTACACATCTCTGCCAGTTTGTGTTTATCCGTGAGTTCTGGGTAAGTACTGTCTGCTCCTATGGCCACTGCCAAAAGCCGATGGACTATGATGTCAGCATACCTGCATGGGTAAGATCATCAGTGACACAGTAAAACACAGTTTTTCAAAATCAGTAAGTCTCTGAACATATATTTGTTTTTGTGAATCTTACAGATTCAAGTTTGTGTCATAATGACGGTCTGCTGGCAACTCCCTCTGTTAATCCAGCATCCATCTCTTTGCTGGCCAAAGATGCACTGCAGAGCCAGGATACTGATATAATGCTTGCCAAGATAAATTCTTTATTGTGCCAAAAGAAGAAACAAAGTTGCGTTTTTGGACTAAAGAACGATCTTCCACCATGGCATTTTAAACCCATCCTTCTTTCCTCTCCCATGGAATTAGACAAATTTAGTGTAGTATAGTATTTCAATGCCATAGATCTGCAGAGTATAATCACATTTGAACTTCTTGTTACATAACTTACTAGAACTTCAGCAAGGAAGTAACTTTTTAATACATCTGGTAAAAATTAAGGTTTACCATTTGGACTCCTAAAATTTCCACAACTTATCCATATAAATGCACATCTAAGAGACTTTCCTTGAAATGTTTCTAAGGAGCATGATAATAATTATTTTCTTCTAAACTTAGTGACTTCTTGGTCAGAAGAAAAAAACTAACATACTTTTTCACGAAGTATGATTTCGTTGAAACAGCTGCCAATAGCAAATTCCCAATTACCAGTGTTTTCATATGGAAAATACAGTCTCCTCAAAATTTAAACACAGTTTCCATCTCAAAAATGACTGAGCAAACTTTGCCTCAGTCTCTGGCTAAGACTGAGACTGACTGACTCAGAAGTGCATTTCTATGTCAGATATATGCATTAGACGTATTTAAATTCTTTTTGTAATGTTTTTTTAAATGTTATTAAGCCCTAGGAGTTGTGGACAGTAAACCTGGGAGTGTACATGAAGATGGACCACTATGTAAACCACTGCTGTTTCAACTAAAATCTAACACCAAACAAAAACTTTTTTTTTTTTTTTTAATGGACAGCACCACAATTTCTTCACAAATAAATCACTTATTGCCTTTCTCTGAAACTTTCATAAAATACAAGTACCTTCTAATAGGTGAGGTAAAGTGAGTATAAATAGGTGATGCTAAACCATAGTGATGAAAATCATTATCCATTCCTGAGCAGAAATAAACAGCCTGCATCATGCAGCGAGTGGTCAAAATTCGCAGCAGTGTATTTAGGTAGGGGAATGTAGGAGATTCAGCTTTGTCTAATGATTCAGCTAAAGCCTTTGCTGAATCTGTCCTAATTTCCAAATTCTGAAAGGAGAGAAGAAACAAAAGGTCAGGTATTACTATCAAATCTTAAAAATGTAAGCAGAAATGTAACAGCTACATCTAGGCTAATCTTAACAAGTGGCACAGGTATAACACCTTGTAACATGATGGAATGCTACTACTACAAAAGCAAACAAAACAAAATTCATCTAGGCACAGATCCCTCCCTCATCATTACTAGTGCTCTATGCAAAAACCAAAATGCTGAGTCAGTAGCATAAGAATTCAGAAAAGACACCTGTTCTGAACTAAGAAATACTGTATGCCAATATTAATGACGTTTTATTTCCTTTGGTTTGATTTTTCTATCCCTTTATTAAATCAGAAATAATGTTTAAAAAAAACCCCTTATCTATTTATGCCACACAAAGATTGTCATCAAAGCACAAAGTAAGTAACTGACTTTATGGTATTTCCTCTGCAAAATTATTATATACTTGGAAATTGAAATGAAAAACTAGTACTGGGTATGACATTTTTTTCCCTGTTTGCCAGTGCCCTCTGATAAAAATTCAGGTAGTTTGAAAATACATAATGCATTATTAATTTCTAGAAACACAAGGTAAATTTCATCACAATTAGTTGAACGCTCTGTCACATACAGCACTGACAATGAAGTATGATCCAGAGATCAAATTATGCCTGTATTATGGTAAGATAATTGCATTTTTATTTTAAAAGTATAAATATAGAATTTTAATACTTAATCATGATGGTTGTATCAAAAGTAGTAGAAAAGACACTTTGTTTTATTTAAAATAATGTCTACCTATGTGCAGATATTTAGCTTTCCAAATAAAACAGTACTTTAAAATAATTTTCAGGACATAAATGAAATCATTATCATTGTTCCAGTTTTATAGCAGTGGAAAATTAAATGGGTTAGGTTTAGTCTTGACTATTAATGTCACGCAGAGAATCTGGGAGTTTCTCTCTTGACCTTAAGGAAAAAAAGAGGGTGGGGAAAGAGCTGAAGGGAAAGGAAATGTGAATGTACATCACATTAACTACAAAATTACAAGTTTAACTCAAATAAAAGATCCTGAAACTAGAAAAGTAATTTTTTTTGTTCCAACTCCTTAATTAGAAATTAGACTTGTTTCAGGCTAAATAAACCTCTAGCTGATCTATGGAAAAGATGGAACCTATAAGCACGTTCTCTTACTTCCTGATTTTAATAGAAAAATGTTATTTGTTGTGACTGATAAATTTTTAAGTACATCAATAAAGTACANCTTACTTCCTGATTTTAATAGAAATATGTTATTTGTTGTGACTGATAATGTACGTGATCCAAAGCCAAAAACTGTCTCAAAAATCACACGTGCCTTGGAGAGGAGAAACATTCACAATTCACAAGTTCTACAATGCAAGATTTAAGAGAGTAGTATGTTTTTCTTTAGCTAAAAAAGGCTTTAAAAAACACAAGATTCTTCCTTTCACCTAGAGGTACAATCATCCTGCTACAAATACCAGGGATTTCAAAATGAAGCTGATACATTTTTAAAATACTGCTTTCCAGCCCTTATTCCTAGGTAAGTGGCCAATCAGAGAAAAAAATAAAGCTTTTCTTCATTAATTCACTTAATCAGCATGGTAAAAACTTGCCTTGGATTTCGCAGCCTTCACAAGGATGTCATAATTTGATGGAGGAGGAGCAGGATGTTTCCGGAGCAAGGCAAACTCTGGGAACTCATCATAAATTTTTTGTGCTACAGAAATATTAGCAAGCAACATGAACTCTTCAACCATGGAGTTTGTCTCTCTATTAAGATAAATATTTTATATTGTTAGAAAAGCATTAACCTATACTTTGAGTGCCTAACAAAGAAACATTCCACCATCCTAACAGTGTTATATAATATTAATTAGTGGTTTTGAACATTTATACAAGTAGGCAAGCAATTTAACGACTGAAATCAATGCTTATTAAGCTCCAAGAACTGAGTCAGAAGAAAATAAACAACCCTGAAATATTCTAAAACATCAAATTAAACAAAAATGGTCATTGAAATTCCTGCAAAGACCAACAGATAAACCTTTTGACCTCTTCCTAAGAAGTTCACATATGAAGCACAGAGTTCAAGACTCACTAAATAAATACTACAGTAAAAATAGAGGAATTCTCTTTTTGAGGATCAGCTTGACCAAATAAGTTGTGGATGCTCCATCACTGGAAGTGTTCAAGCCCAGGCTGGGTGGGGCTTTAAGCACCATCTACTAGCAAGGGTCTGGGCCCACAGCCAGAGGGTTAGAACTAGCGAGGGCTTTCAAGGTCCCTTCCACCTCAGACCATCCTCTAATTCTACAACTGTCCTGCACTATTACAGGAACTTCATACACTATTAACTAAATACTTAAACATGTCTTTAATTCCATCACTACCCTGAATTAACTAATAAATAAAATGCATACTTGAGCTCTTTAGTCTGCAGATCAATAGGATCATGAGTTTCACTGTCCATGTGGAAACGAACTTCTGGTGACGCAAGTGTCAAGGCTCTGCAAGACAGTAAGTGGTGTTAAAAAATTGCAGTAAAGCAGACAGAGCAGTTGAGCTGCAAGCCTGTAACATCATCTGGGATTACCATGACACTATAATAATTAGCAAAAATTAAAAATAAAATTGTGGAATTAATGTTCAAGTTCGCAGGAAATGTCATGTGAATACGCACCATAGGAGCTCCTAAAGTTTCAATCTGTGCTTTTGTGGCTCCGTGAGATCCACATTGATTGTCTTATGAAGAAAAAGTTAATATCCCAAGTATTTTGGGACATAAGCATTCTTATGCAAATCAAAATGGTAAAATACATCTCTTTCACAAGGTTTTCACTAGAAAAATGGACACAGAACCGTAATATATTTTGACAGCAAAAACAACCAGAAAAAAAGGTGGGGGAAAAGCTATCAGGTACACTGCATGGCTTACCCATTATTAATTCTTTTCTTCTTCAGAATTTTTGCTAATTTGTTTAGTCCACGTAGGCTGGTAGTAATATCATCATTCATAGTTGCTGAATCGATTCTCATCTGTGCTTCAGCATATGTAAGAGAAGCCTTGAAGAGATTAAAAAAAAGATATTATGATCCATAATTGAACACTCTAAAAAAAACCCCATAGTGCTTTCTGTCTTGCAGAACATCCAGCTTGCTGTTGTAACTTGGTTCACAATAATACAAAGTTTTACATTCAACACCTAAATGCCTGTTATTCATGAAGAATAACGGACAAATGAGGACAAATCTATGCAAGATATTAAGACATACCAGGCATTTACACTGGGGGTTTTTCTGCTAACCACCTGAGTTTTATACACCAGAAGTCTTATTTTCAGAAATGTACTGAACATCTACAGAATATACTGAATTTAATTGATTAGCTGGTATGTATCAGCCATGTTGTATATGCATCATACACACAGTAAGTGCACACATAAACACTGCAGCCTCAGAGGCTGAGAAGAACACTGACATATTTTCTTTATTTTGAGTATTTCAGCACCATTTTCTAGTTCTAATAAAATATAAATCATTAATAAGCAATAAACATGTATTATCAAGGCTGTTGTCATTGTTTTCATAATACAGTTTACAGCTCTTTATTTCAGAATTATAGTAATATTTACATGACTTACCTTGGAATTAATAACACTCTTTGTAAATCTGGTTTTTAGAATTTCAGCCTTATGGTTCATTTCCCATATGCATGAAAATGCAAGCCTATGAGACAGAGAGAGGGAGAAAGAGAAGGAGGGGAAAATCTGTTAAAATTCCTACATAAACAACTGTAGTTTCTTTCCAAGATCAAAGTATGGATCATATATGTATACCTGTCCACATTAGATCTCAGAGAGCATAAGTTGGAACTAAGTAGTTCTGGAACCATATCAATCCTCTGCAAAATAAAGAATAAAAATCAGTACTTTATAAGTTAGTATTTTAACTTCCTGATTTTTAATATAATAAAAGAGATAACTTTTTTTTTCCCAAGAAAGCTTAGATTACTGAAAGAAGACACTTTAAGAAAATTCATTCCAAGATTCATTTTAAGTATAATCTCTTTAGTAACAATGATTTCTGAAAAGAAATCATGGTATGGAAGAAATAACTAGGACTAAGTTGACAGTGTCAATGAATACAAATCACAGGAACCTTCAGAGATTTAGCCATCACAAAAAAACAATGGAAAAGGCAAAACCAGGCCACTTCTTAAATTTCAGATTGGAATTAAACAGTATTCCAGTTTCAGAATCACATACTAATAACGTTTCAAACCAGAGTTGATTAGGATATTGTCCAGATAGTGGCATTTAAATGCTAAAACAGAAAATAAAATTTTCTTAGACAAATTGTCTAATTTTTTTTTTTTTAGTGCAGAATGTCTCCACTCCCAAGAATTAAAAGAGGAAAGCAATGAAAATCCAAGCACTTAATTGTACAAGAAGTTGTAGAAAACAATTACTTTTTCACACAGATATACTGTTGTTCCTCTTTTTACTGATTCCTCATCCAAAGCATTTCCTGGGCGAATAAAATGACTGACATCTGCAATATGTACACCGACCTAAAAAAACAAGCATCACATTATGCATCTCATGAAACAGGAACAGTTCTCAGTGTGAGACTCTCTTTAGCCATTACAAACCAATTTATTCATTCCCAGGTTCTTCCAGCAGCCCCTATATTTCATAATAAGACTAATTAAAACCTATCATACACTAAAAAGGTTAACAGTTGCACTGATTATTCAAAAAAAGGGCATTTGTACATTTAGGGGAAAGTTATATGCGTGACCAATGCAACTTTTCTTTGAAGGTTCAAATAACCTATCAGGTTCTTCAAGATTCCCTGCAAATTTGTTTTTGCTTTTCTGTTTGCTGGACCTTCTATTCTGTCACATCCTACAATTATAAGTCAAAATTAATTTCTAAAGAAGATAATCTAACTGTATCAGATATAAGGGAGCAGGGAGCTGGTGTTAAGCCTTTAGATTTTTACTGCCTTTTTAAAAATAAAATAATAACTCTACAGGCATTAGAGCAGTAGCTTAGGTTTTTTTTTCCTCATAGTTACTTATCCTAGCTGTAAATGTCCTTGTTTATAATCCTTAGCTAAGGCAGTAAATAAATTTTATGTTAAATTCTCATGCTAAATGAAGACAAAACAAGGTGAATTTAGAAGACAGTAAATCTCCACTTTTGACACTGATCTGATGCAAATCAACTCCCCTTTTTTATTACCATATTGTAGCTGTGCAAACACCATTTATTTATTTATAACAGATCTGGAGCTTTGCACATGTTATTTACCACATTAGCACTGTTTGTAAAATAAAGGAAAAAGTAAGTAAATTACTAGATTGATACAATACCTCTATATTTCCATTTCCTATTTCTCTACAATGTAATGCATCATCAATATCTGTACAACCGGGAGGATCAACACTACAAACATTTAGATGCCTTAAATCCTCTCTGTGTTTCATATCCTGAAAATCAAAAGAAAAAAAAATCGTTTTCAATAACTCCTTCCTTTTCCAAGTAAAAATGATCATTAAGAAAGGCACATTATATTAACATTTTCCCCAGCAACCAAATAGTTTCAGAATGTTTCTTTTCTTTTGGATACTTTGTTTTATGACAAGCTCAAACAAACAGAAGACTAAGTACTGAATTTTTTTTTGTTTTACAGAAACAAGGAAGACAATCCGAACACAATCATAGTTTCATCATGAATATTAGAATCAGCAGAATAAGAAATTTAGATTTTTTTAAAGTGAAATTTTGACTGATGTCCAGCTGAATGACTTGTCTTCAATATGGCTACTCTCAAGTCTAGCTTTTTAAGGCTTAAACATCTAGATAATTGAAAGGAACAGCAGACTTTAGAAGTATATATCCTTGCAGAATAGCTATCCCTCGCCTTTGCAAAAAAACTTTCATCTTTTTATTCTTTAGCTAAACCTGTAGTATCATCTTTATCTTAAATATTTATCTTCAACAAAAGCAGTTTTAGTCAAAATGCAAGGACTTGAAAAGTCCTTATTTCCATAGGAAATCCAGCTGAAAGTTCCCACTAAGACAATGTCACTTAGTGACACTATGACAACATTTCTCATCTATTTCTGGTGCATTGGGTTATTCAAGAATGTCACAATTTGCATTTAAGGGGAAGGCACAGTAACTACTACAATAATTTACAAATTACCTCTTCTGTAATGCTCCATGGCATTTTTGGTAGAAAACTAAGGACAGCCTGGGAAAAAGCCTGGTGAGGGACATCATGTTCAAGCAGAAGAACTTCTGTCTCTGTCTCTTTATCTCCAGCGCTTCCCAAATTCTTTACAAAATGACCCTGAGGAATAACGTAAGTACACACACACACAAACGTATTAATCAATACCATTTGTCCAAAAAAAGGTATTTAAGAACATTAATCCTTAGGTTATTTTTGTATTAAACTATACAGTAGAAGCAACCTTTTAAAATTTGGTCAGTTTTCCCATCTTTAAGAGAAATTTAATTTTAAACATTTATTTGATTCAGTACCTCTGAACCAAGTCCACCCAGACTCTTTTCTTAGAATGGCTCTAAATTCTCCACACTTAAGACTCCAAAACTTACAAACATGAAATCATTTTTGTAGGAAGGAAAAACCACTGCTGCAAAAGCAGCAGAACTAATACACTCTAATTTCTCGATGGGTTTACCTTTTGCCACACGTCACACCCTAATACCACATTAACTCTGACTTTTTCCTCACTTCTCTGCAGTAACCCTGTCTTTGTCTTAATGCTTCTTCCATACGTTCTATGTTCCCTTCATTTCTCTAAACTAGTGGGAGATGCCCGTGTTCTACTTCCATACAATCTGTGCAATCCCACATGAACCACTGGAAGACTCTTCAAAACCTGTCTAGTGTTCAATACAAGTGGAAGGCAGCGTCCTCAGTTTGTCATACTGACTCCATTATTAATGCTGAAGTTTTAAGGACTTGTACCCTACCAGCAATTTCATTGCATTGGGTGCATTTGTCACATATCTGCTAGAACAGTAACTGGTATGTGTGAATGAGCAAAATCAGAGCAAAAGATTCGCATTTCTAGGAAACCAGACTAAAGTCCCTGGTTAATCTATATAAAGCACCTGAAGTAGCACATGTATGTTTACTGCAGAACTGGATGACTAAGTTTTTTAACTATCATAACCCCATAGCTGGTGGTCAGTGCAAATTAAATCATTTAGGGACTTCCTTAATTTGCACCACCAAATGGCACTCCAAGAATTTAAACCTCATCTCAACACTGTTTGCACTTACTCAGTGTTGCAGATAATAAATACCTAAGAAACATAAAAAAATCAGATAGTTAAAAGTTCAGAAGAAAATGCCTAAACTTACATTAGGATACCTGGAATTCCTGGGCCAACCATCAATAGCAACAATTATTCTTTGCCCTTCCAATGTATCTGCTTGTCTGGTTTCTATTCGAATGCGAGGAATTCTGCGATCAGCTGGTGTAAACAAATGGCGCCTTGCCTATGAACAACCAGAAAAAGGAAAGGTTCATTTCCAAATAAAGAAGAAAACCCTAACCCTGCACTTAGAATAAGTGGACTATTCCCTCACCTCTTTGATCTGTGACTTGGAAAGCATTCCACAATAGGGCCGCCAGTTCCTTTTTATAATGCCCACTACTCTTCCTGTAGGCCTCAGCATGTCCTTGTTAACTGAAGTTTTCAGCTGGTAGAACACAGGTTAAAAATATAAAACTGTTTGAACTCATGTTCCACTACAGTAGGTAACTTAAAACCTAGTAGCAACATTTTGTAACTCATTATAGTGATTTGCATGACTTTTAATATTTTCAGTATGTGACACAACTGAAATCACAAGTGACTTAGCA
This sequence comes from Regulus satrapa, assembly GCA_013396955.1. Classification (NCBI taxonomy): domain Eukaryota; kingdom Metazoa; phylum Chordata; class Aves; order Passeriformes; family Regulidae; genus Regulus; species Regulus satrapa. The sequence continues at coordinate 31,357 of VWZN01011494.1, read as the reverse complement.
GAGACAGTGGGAGAAGATAGCGTTCTGCAGCCTTTTTCTGCTGTTCTTAATTTTTCTGAAAGGATGTCCCTAAGGAAAACCCCGAACAACAAACATTTTCCATGTTATTTTATAACCTATTAATTTTTTGAGTCCTTTTATGCTGTCTGAAAAATCTCCAGTAATTTTCCACGTAATTATTAAAAAACATTACCATGAAATTCAGTGGAAAAATAACTTTTGAAGACATTATCTTTTTGTACAGGGCATACATGTGTGTACACTGCATGTGCATTAAGTGGAATTACTGCAAGACCCAAAACTATTTTACAACAGGTTCCAAATGTATGCATTGCCTACAAAAAGTGATTCTCAGCATGATACAACACCTATTCTAACAAATCCTAACCTGCATATCAATAAATACAGATCTACATTATTACAGGACTACCGTTCTGTAACTTTTGGATTCATTAAGCTTAATAAAGTAATGTAGCAACTTCTAGCAGAGAATAATTGAAAATTATCAATTTTATCCACCATCACATATTTAACACAACTGTATAACTACAATGAAGTTTTATAATTTCTGTATTCACACTTTATAAAGAGGATCTATAAATCTAAAGCCTAACACTGTCAGGGCACCACAGATTTAATCTCCTTTGTAATATACCGCAGTTAAGTAAAATTATTTCTTTCATACAATGTTTTCTTTCTCCTCTTCATTTTCAATGTCCTCTTCATTCTGGCCATCGTCTTGCAAGACCACTGAGGATGGTGCCACCCATTCATCTTTTGCCAACAGCTCCACAGCTACAACATCTTCATGAATTGCTCGGTTTAAGTGCTTCAGTCCCTGTACAATTACCTGGACGTTTTTAGAAAACAAAATGCAAATGCAAATATTCTTGATGATGTAAACAGAAGACCCAAATCTAGCACAGTGTAACAGAAGAGTAAACATGTACGACAGGCTCTACATTCCAAAGAACATTTTAAAGTATGCTGGTGATGCACTTTTTTCCTCTGCTATGGTTTCTTACAGTACAGATGATCTTATTTCAATATTCCATTCCAATTTCTTCTGTAAGAAATAAATTTTGCCCCTGGCTTTTAGTTTTCAATTTTTTCCATTAAGTCAGACAATCCTATTTTTTCAGGATAGGGGACTCCATGTATTACTGACAAAGAGGAATAAAAGAGAGACAACAGAAGTATCTCCAGCTGCCACAAATAGGGAGGGAGGAGACAACTGCCACTGCTTGGACACAGTGTCTGTACAACTGCACCAACTGAGAATCCAGCAGGCGGAGAGATGGATTAATTGCTGGGTGGGAAACAGCCCATCTACTCCTCACCAGGCAGGAAAATAGCAGGGGGAAGCAAAGCAGGAGAACCCCACAAGGGCTCATAAATGTGTCTGTCTTTCACCATGTATTTCAGACTGATTTTAAAGACAGTTAAGAGGTCAATTAAAAAACTACTAACAACCAAGATTCATCTTTATTTTACCAATAATTTATCAAACTGTTAAATACATTATTCTTTTTCCAAAAAGAGAACAGTCAGCATTTCAGCAGTCTATATCCATACAAATAAAAAATTAAAACATCAGCACAAGCATCAGAAAAAAAACAGAATAAAAAATTACTAATATGCTCCATTTTAACATAAGTCACCATGAAAAAATTACATTTCAAATTAAATCTTTAGAAAATTTAAAAAAAAATTTTAAAAATTAAAATTTCAATTAAATTTTAAACAATTACTAAGTCTAGTTAAGGTTTACAGCATGCAGATAAAATTAAAACTCACCTCTTTATTTTCTTCAGTATCTCCATGTACCCAAACAGTAGCTTCAAGATAATTCTCTCTGCTTGCCCTGAAAGTTCCTTGGAGGTAAATACCAGATTTTATTCCTTGCTGCAATTTGCTAAGAGGAATGTGTTCTGGGAATATTATTTTTCCACCTTCTATTTCTTTCTTTAGGAAAAAAGGAAAAGAGGAGAGGAAATTTTCAGTATTTTATGTTCGTGTTGATTTTGAAGCCAAGCTTGCAAACATGACACATTCAAGCTAACCAACTCCCTAATTACAACTGTGTGTAAGTATGAATATGACAATAATGAAAAGCTATTATTAAGCAATACTTTTTCTAATGAAGCATCGAAAGCATAAAAATGTGGCTATTCTAGGAACTTTTCCTGCTTTCCTGCAGTTACTTAAAAGAATTCTGTACAATCTTACAATGATTTGGATATAGTGACTAAACAGATACTTAATGAAGAAAATATTAGTGTAGTAAGGAGTATGGCACACAGTGTATACACTGTAAGCTATAGGAAACATTATGAAAATACATTACTGTAACCAAACTCTGGAGCAGTCAGACAACTGCTTAGACTTGAATCATCTACAACTAACTGCTGAGAATACCTCAGCCCTCCACTTTCTTTCCACTCTTGCATAAAGCTCTATTCTATTAAAACTAACTCTATGAACATAACTTTCCCATTTTTGTGGTGAATATTCAGCTATATCAGCTGTATGTGAACATATAAGTCTTGATTCTGATAAAAACAAAACACAAGGAAGTAGAAGAGGATGTAGCATATCTTTGAGCTGCAGACCACATTTATGTCAACTAATCACCAAATGAAAATGCTTCTGATCAGTAACTTAACAGATTTTCCAGCAGACATGAAACAAAGATCTAAATGGTTTGCAATATATTTTTCATTTTGTTCCAATTTATACACATTTTTAAACATATTTATACACATTATTTATACACATTATTTAACCAACTGCTATTATTCCCATCTTCACAACAGTTATCTAAAGTAACTGGCTTTTTACAGATAAAAAGATACATACTAACAGGCATATAAGCAGAACTGAAAACGGCTGCAATATTTCCTTTTTCCTTTTCCATTGTCAAAAATTTAAATTGCCCAAACAGTAATAATGAAGTCCAGACACTCCTCGTATTCTAAACTGATGCCAGTTCCCTGACATACAATATGCAATACCATACTGCAAGCAATTTGTGATCAATTTATTTTATAAAAATAAAATAAAAACATACCCCTTCATCAGATACACAAGCAAGACGATCTACAAGCTCAGGATTAGCTGTCAAGCTTTTTATGTACTCCTCACCTACAAAAGTACACACATAAATATTTATGCAAGAGATGCATGAGATTTAGGTATGAAGTGACTGCTCAGTTTATTCGAGCAATAAATTAAACATACACAGTACTTCACTTACACGTATAAGCAGTTATTCCTTCCTCCAGAGCTTTCTCTTTATTAGTTCTGTCATTTGTTAATAAGATAACTTGAATCTTTTCCTCATCCTCTATATTCTTCAAGTGTTCATTGTACCATTTCACTGCTACCCGAATGGCTCTGTCATTGCGGTCGTTAGAAGTCTCTCCCCGCTTCTGCTCTATGTATGTTTCTCTAAAAACATTTTAAAAACAAAGAGGGCTATTTGACAAACTAAAAAAAAATCCCAGCATCTATCTATACTTAAAACTTTCAGACAAACAAGATCAAGGCTGTTAGGACAAAAGAATCAGTATTGTACCCATTTTTATAACGTGTAATGCTCCTTAGGCCATGGAAGGACCAGGAGACACAGGGAAAGGAAAACAGGAATGAAGTGTTGATTCCTGATACAACTTCCTCACATACAGTTGAAGAGGTTTGCATTCAAGCTGTTAGAACTATGGATTTGAGATTCCTGGAACTATGATACCGCAGTATTGAAAACTAACTGTGAGCACAAATCAACGCAAATTAATTGCGTCTCCATCTGTTAGAGCTTTTTGTCACTAACTCAATAGATTTTTGAATTCTGCTACAGACTAAGCTGACAATTTTGATAAAACATTGAAATATGTTTAAAAGGGACACTAAAATGGAAAATCAGTACCCTATTGCTCAAGTTAACAGTAAAGCTTACTCAATGTTCTAACCTCTTTTTCATATCATATATGGAATTATACTAACTGTAAACAGAAAAGCTCCTGGAACACCAACTACTTCCCAACAGGACGACTCAGAAATACACAGTTCTATGACACCAGTCTAATTTTTCTTCCAGTCAACGTGTTCCAGTTTTATTTCCCACTTTCTTTTACTGGATATTAGCACATATTTGTTAAACCTCATTCCACTCCTTACCTGTGATGCTCATTGGTGAAAGAATAGAAATATTTTTCTGGGTTTTGAATGACATCCCTAATTCTCTTGTACACTGGAGCACTCCGATGCCTGACTTCTTGGAGGACTGTCTGCAGCACAATGACATTCTTAATAACAGGATCTTCAAGGATATCAATCTGAGGAAAAAAATGGAAACTAATCAAAATTGTTGTTTAATTCTATCTAAAATCAGGACTTGAAGTATTTCCTTGGCTAAAACGTGAAAAGCTAGTACGAATAATGAGTGGCACTTCTGTCTTCTTCTCGCATCACTGGGAAACTAAACAGTGCATTAAGTCACTTTCTCCTCCTTGAAGAAAAAACATCAAATAGGATTTTCCAGCCTCACTATGGCCTGAAGATAAGGACTTATTTTGACTTCCCAGAGTCAGATTCACCCCCAGAGTGCACAGGATTCCAAACAAATGTAAGGCCAAGTGTACACTACAAATTTTGCTTACATAAAATGGGTTCCTACAAAATTTACCCTTAGAAAATAAAATGCAACTATGCGCCAGCTGACAAATCTGATGCAATTTACAGACTGTCTGCCTTTGTGAGGAATGGAAGCCATAAAATGGTACCCAACGAATCTTACACAGCTGATGTGCCTATGCATGTGTAGGCTTGAGTTCTCCAGAAACAGTGCCACTGTTAAACTGAAATTTTAATTTCCATGGACTCAAATCAATGGGCATTCTGCGAACTGCCCTTTGCTTCTGAAAGATCTTCTTCTTTTTTTAAGTAATTTTGTTAAATTTTTCAGTACTTCTCTTTGCCAACTCCTGACATAAAGACCAAGAAATATACACTAGAAATCCACGTAATCTGTTGGGAGAAAAAGACGGGAGCTTCACTTCCTAACCTTGCGGAAAGAAACTGTGCAAACCCACCTGCAAAATGAGACAGCAGTAAGGCTCTAGAGGGCATAGCTAAAAGAATTAAAAGGAATACCAGACCAAGCTCCTGTGAACCTAATGCCTACACGACCTGAAAGATTTAGAGCCACATTCATAGGGGAAGAAATCCAGCATTATTCTATGCATAAGCTGAAGAAGCATCAGGACAAGTCTTACAAAACCATTTCAGTTTCTAGGCAAAACCTTTCCCTACCACCACCAAGACTTCCTAACCCCCACTTCTCCACTCTCAGAGCATTCTGTAAGACACACATACAAATTTCACCAACAGGCACCAAGAAGTCCATTTGTAAGAAATTTGTTGCTGAAAACATCCCCTGACTTGGCTGTTTTGGGACAAAAATCCTTACAATTTTTGGGATCTCTGCTAAAACACACTAGTGTTGTGACTCTCTCCAGAGTACTCCTCTATGTTCAGATTAATGAATTAATTACAGTCTCCAATGCGTGCACAAGGCTGTTCTACCTTCAACACATGTATTCAAAAACAATGAAAGAAATGAAAGAAGTTAAAGCTTGGGAATTCCTCCCAGTCTCAAAATCTGTCTGCCCTTCTCAGACTCAAACCTTGGCACAGCTATTGATGGGCTGCAGAGTAAAGTTACCCCCCGTGCTTCCAGAGCTGTACACGGGATGACTTTGCACCTTCTAATCATTATATGAAATCAACCATCACCTAAAAATACACCCTGAGAAATGGAAGAGGCATTCAGAAAAATGCAGCGACCACAGAAGATCCAGAAATTCGGTGACAATATGAAGATGCCAATCGCTACTTCACAGTCCACCAACTTTCTCCGCTGGAATTTTCACACCCATATCAGACCACAACGAACAAAATAAATACGTACTGTTCTTTCTTCCGATTCAGGCAGCAAATAAAAGAGACCACAAAAGTAAAACGAAACAAGAAAAAACACAAAACAAACAAGACAAAANNNAACAAAAAAAACCCACCCTCACACACTCTCCCGCATAACACTGGAACGTAGTCTAAGACCAGACCAGGCTCGCTGATGTTGCAGCCTTCTCTTCAGGAGGGAAAGACAAGACAAGAATACCCAGGCCGGGATCAAGCAGCCACAGGAAGCACGGGAGGAGCCAAACCTCTCCGGCGCGACGCCGGAACCCACGGGGAAGCTTCAAACACCCACAGGGATTTAACGAGGCCGGCGCAGGGAGGGCTTGAGCCTCTCCACACGGAGCCCGGTCGGGCCCAGAGGAAGGCAGCGGCGGGCACTCCCCGAGCGCTGAGGCGGCCACACACCACGCGTCCCTCCCAACATCCCT
>VWZN01011494.1:8363-24503 GCA_013396955.1 Regulus satrapa | reverse complement strand
TTCCGTAGCTCGGGGCATCCTGCAGGACGAACTGTATCCGCTTTGCGCGTGCCGCCCCCGGCTGCCGGGGGGAAGTTAGGCGGCGGCGGCGGTGGTGGTGGCCCCTGAGGGCAGCCCGGCTGTCGCTGGCCCGGGCTCCGAGCGCGGCGTCTCCTCTCCCTGCTGGGCTCTGAGCGGCGCCGTCTGTAAGTAGCAGCCGTGGCCCGTGCCAGGTGGTTGTAAAAGTCCGTGTGGCTGCTGTGTGAACCAGCCTGGCGAGGACAGCGCAGCTGCTGCAGTTCGGAAGGCAAAGGCCAGCAAGGTGTGAACGGAGCTTGTGGCCAGCTCGGGGCCGGGCTCTCCTCCCGGGCATCCAGCCATAGGATAAGAGGACAGAGCCTCAAGCTCCACCTGGGGAGTTTAAGGTTGGACAATACGGGGATTTTCTAAGCAGAAATGGTGACCAGGCATTGGAATGCGCTGGCAGGGGGGGCGGTGGAGTCACTCTCGTTGGAAGTGTTTAAGGAATGACTGGACATAGCATTGCGTGCCATGGTATGGTGGGCAGGTTGACTGATATTCAGTCGTAGGTTGGACACGATGAACTCGGAGGTCTTTTCCAGAGTATTCTGTGATCAAAATATTCCTTTACCCTTTTCTCCAGAAAGCGGTGTTATGTCTCCTAAAGGGCACGGTATACACCTTGTGAGTCTCGGGGGTTTTCGGTGTGTGTCCTTTTGACAACGTGCATATCTTTATTTAACTATAGCATCATACTAGTTAAGCTAGATTCGCACTGGTGTTCACACTGGTATTTAGCTTACCGTAGTCAAAATGCTTGATAATGACTGTTCAGGAAGAGGGTCCTCAGGCAGCAGCCCTCCAGAGCTTCTCACAGTGTTTTTCTTGGGTGAAAAAAAACCAAAAGTTCATGTGATACTGAGAAGCATCACTTGTATACTGGTCTAAGGTAGCAGTTAGTTTTCCGTAATGAGATTTGATTTAATTTATTTTGTTTCTTACAGTTGATTCTTCAAGGGGCTCATCTCAAAGTATAGCTTAAGAAAGATTTGCGAATAGTGGAAGAAAATGTCACATAAAAGCTCTAAGCTAATCAAGAAAGTAAATGTTTCTAGCTCCCTGGAGTCTGAGGATATCAGCTTGGAAACCACAGTACCAACCGATGATGTTTCTTCCTCTGAAGAGAGAGAAGGTACTGTGAAAATCACTAAGCAGCTGATTGAACGGAAGGAGTTGCTCCATAATCTTCAGCTGCTTAAGATAGAATTATCGCAGAAAAACTTGATGATTGACAACTTGAAAGTTGAATATTTGACCAAGGTAAGTGGTGTTTCTCCTTTTGTTATGTAATCTTTTCCTCGATTTTGATGCTTTTAGAGCATGATAGAAACTTCTGTTCTGAAAAGAATATATTTGAATTACATGATTGAGACCTGCTTAGTTGGTTTGGGGGTTTTCTTGGTGAGTTTTGTTTGTGTTCTTTAGTGAGAAGCGGGGGAAACAGATATGGAAGACTTAGTTGACTTGTTCAAGTAATTTTACTTATAAATAAGTAAGGGAGGATCTAATTACTTTTACCTTTCCTAAATACAAAGGAAAATCACCTGTTTTCTTTCAGAAATGACAAATATTTTTGTCACTCATGTTAGTAGCATAACAGGGCTCTGAACCTGAACTTGGGGAGTACTAGAAAAGGTGATCTGAGTACTCTTCAATGCTTTGTCCATGAAGATAGGGGTAGAATATACCAACATGCTAACGGCAGATTTTGTTGTATATGGCTTGCATGAAATTAAGAAAGGTGTAAAACTTCCACATTGGTGTGCAGTTCATTTTTGCAGCGTACTGAATGCTAAGTGGTTTTTATTTGCTTTCTGCTCTAAGTTTAAGCCTAACTTGAAATTGGTTGAATAAGCAGCTATTTGGCTGAAAAATACCCATTTAAGAACTAAGCCTTTTTATTTTTAGTTCATTGGGACAAAATGCCTATCATATTCTTTGAAGCCCTAGTGTATTTAGAGGTCTTGTTAGACAGCCATTGTTGCATTGGGATCTTCATATTTTTATTTCAACTTGTTCTTTTTGTAAAATGTTTTTTTTTTAAAATAATATGGTAACTTATTTTGTTTTATACTCACATTCTTTATATTTAGATTGAGGAACTGGAAGAGAAGCTTAATGATGCAACCCATCAAAAGCAGCTGTTGTCTTTACGCCTGGATAGTCAGTTGGCATTACAGCAAGAAGATGCCAGGTATGATGGAAGTAAAATTAAGAACTTCATCTTTAACAAATTCGTGAATTTATTTGAATTTGTGTAAATAAGTTATTAACAGAAATAGATAATTATTAGTTGCAGGAATAGGATTTCTTTTGCAGATTATATGAGTGTTTTCCTTCTAGAAATTGTGTTTACATATTTAATCTACATATAAGTAAACTTGAATCCAACTCTCACTGGCTGAGATTTGTGGGTTTGGTATCTAAATTCAAAATATAGTAGGAAGATGTAGTAAAATTGTCCTTAAAACCAATAAAGAGCAGAAGGACTAGGCAGAGGTGTCAGAATTTCTATCAGTGTAAACAGAATTTTTAATAGCCTTGAGAAAGGTAAGTGCATAATGTTTAGCTTTTCCAGTTAGTACTTGTTACTTGTCAAAATACTTTTGGTTGATGATGTAGAAATTCACTTTCCATTGTTTTCCTGAAATATTTGGAGTTAACCTGAAAAACAGACTGGCTAGCAGGCTTCTCCAAACCACTTTGTCAACTGAGTATCTGCACACCTGTGCAGGAAGAGCATTACTTACATAGTCTCATAGTAAAGTAGAGCTTACAGGATGTGACTACTTCCTAGTCCTATTTTGTAATAAGGCTGGAACTGATTTGGGGAAGTGGACCCAGACCTGGGATTAGTTCCAGCAAAAAGTCTTTCAGCTGAGAGTGAGAGTTTATTGTCAGAAAAGCATTTATCACTCTGTATGCTCAGATGTACCAGAGTGGAATATTTTTATGCTGGCCATACTTGAGTTGTCGAAAGAGTGCTCAGTAAAAAAAGTACTGATGTGCAGCCTATTATTAATAGGTGTAAAAAAGTTAAACTGCTTTTCCCAATCTTTAATGAGTTTTCTTGTCAGTCTTTTACTTCACTTTTCATCCTCATGTAATAGAATAGTGCATACCATGGATTTTGTCTGTTTTCAGATTCAGCTTTGTATTGTGGGTGACTATAAAGTTTCTGTCTTTTTATATATACTGTGTCTGACATGACTGTTAACCATGGTGTTATACATTCTAGCACTAATTACCTAATCTTTGTAAATTTTTCCTTCTACAAAATGAGCAGAACTCACTTCTTTGCCAGGGTGTTGTGAAGCTTTGTCACTTGTCTTACCCCACTACCTGATACGTTCTGTTTTCAAATCCATCTTGAAGGAAACATCAGGCTCTAATGAAGCAAGAAATGGAAACTATTTTATTGAGACAGAAGCAACTGGAGGAAACAAATCATCAGTTGAGAGAGAGGGCTGGAGATATCCGTCGTAGCCTGCGAGACTTGGAACTAACAGATGAATGCTATGAGAAGCTAAAGTCTCTTCCTGAAGATCAGCTTTCTATCCCTGAATATGTTTCAGTAAGTATTGTATTTTGTGCTGCTTTAAAATATAACCTGTGTCTTAGATCTGGCTGGGACAGAGTTGACCTTCTTCATAGCAGTCTGAATCTAACCACTTTGCCCTGGTGGCTCAAGCAGTGTTCTGGCTATTGCTGGACAGTGCTTGCACAACACCAAGGCTTTATTTTTCCTCATTCTGCCTCCCCCTGCCCCAGCATGCTATGAATGGTCATGAGATTGGTAGGGGACACAGCTGGATAGCTGACCCGAATCGGCCAAGGGAATATTTCATACCATAAAATGTCACACTCAGCAGCATAAATAGGACGTAGAGGAAAAAGGGGAGGTGGGGGGTGGTGGTTTCCCAAGGTGGTTATTACTCAGGGTATCAGTTTTGATCAGTTTCCCCAGTTTCTGGGTGGTGATGAGTTCTTTGCTTTTTCTTTTTTATTTTTTTAGGCTCACCTCTCTTTCCTTCAGTAGTTGTTTAGAAAACTTGACGGCTGAGTTTTCTCGCTTTTGTTTGTTCTTCTCACTTTCTCCTCTCTCCTGCTCACAAGGGAGGCAGCGAGTGGGTGAGCAGCCATATAGGCTGCTGGGCATAACCCATCACAACCTGTAATTTATGGTGGGATGTGGTTTTTTCCATCTCCAACTACAAGTAAAGGACTGAGAGGCAGATGTGTTTCTGGATCAGTCTGTAATGACTGGGTTCCAGTAAAGGGAGGAGCTTTTTAATCTCTGATGTCTTGAAAGAGAGTAGAACTGCTGACATTTTAAGAAGTTTAAGCAGATGGGATGTTACAATTAAGATGTGAGCACACATTGATGATATGAAATACAGCAGGCTGAAAAAAGGAATTTGAAACTTCATTTGCCAGAACTGCAAGCTGGATTGCTCTTGCAAACATCACTTACTTTTCTCTTATGCTTACCTTATGTCCCTGTCCTATTTGACTAAAAGCAGGAGACAAAGTGTACCTTAAAGTGTGCTTTAACATTCATTTTCTTGATTCAAGATACTTATTAGTTATGGCTCTGTGGGTGTATGGAGAGGCCACAGCGTACTCTTGTTTGCAGTAAGAAGTCTGTGGGGACGTTCCAGAACATCCCAGCTGACTTAGGAAAATGAGGACGATTTAGACATATAAACCTTAGTTCACCAAAATATTAGCATTGTACTTAACTATAGAGCTTGTTATTAAGGAAGCTGTAAATAATACAGTGTTAAAAGCCTTAGTACATTTGTTGAGGTGCAAATGCTACATGAGTGAATTCTGCGGATCAAAGTCATGCTTTACTATGCTCTTGATATGTACAGAGAGGGAAAAACTGTCACGCTTATCTAAAGGATGTTCTTGTGAACATCTTTTAAAAAGCTGAGATTTTGAAAGTGCAAGGAAAATCATAAGGCTCTGTGGGATAAAGCAGAATATGTATCTTGTACCCCCTAGATGTCTGCTGTACCCACTGCCCTCTGCAAAAGTATTTGACGGGGTTTTGTTGATTCCGGCATCACCGTGGTTGAAAAAAATCGGATTTTTAACAGAAACTGAAATCCATGTCAGTGGTTCTATTGAAATTGGTGTGCAGGAAGTTCAGGACTTCAGGAATTGATTGACAGTCAGTACAAAAGACTCCGTAGCCAGGCAGGATAGATACCAGGCGTTAGTAACCCTGTCAGCTGCTTTAAGTGAAGCTGTCACAGCACAGCGGAGATTTAATTTGTGAGTAGAAAATGGCTGTCAAAAACATGTGAAGTAGGAGAGATGAGTAGCAGCCACCTTCTACCCTTAACCTTGTATTCTTTTAGTCTTGTGTTCAACCAGTAAATGCTATTTTTATCTGTGACAAAAACTCCTCTACTTAAATGTTCAGTGAAGCTCCTTTCCTCTTCACAAATTACTTTTTCTTTTGAAGAAGTAATTTTAGACCTTTTCTTCTTCTGAACAAGGCATTCTGAAGATGTGTTGAGGTGAAGTGCTATTTTCTGCTTTTTTTCAACTTCTTTTAGCAGACGGATTAGTGTGAACCTAAAGGTATCAGTTAAGCTTGGTCATTATTCGAGCTGTGCAGTGGATACAGATGGTGGGAGGCTACAGAACTCCTTTTGCACATCCTGTCTTTGTATCCATTTGGCTCCCAAAGGCTGGGGAAAGGACTTTGAAGGCAATGCTGTTTCCTGCTTTACTTGCCTGAGGAGAAATTGTGCATTTCTAGGCAGTTAAAATTTCTGACTCCAGATCTATGTGCAGACTAATGATACAGCCCACTCACATCAGGGTAAAATTTTCCTTATAGAGAAAGGGCCCTGCTTAGACAACTCGAGCAAGAAATTTTCAGACTCTTTTTTTATTTATTTATCAGTTATAAAATGCTGCCTTGCTATTTTCCAGGATGGAAGTAAACATATGTGTATAATGCTTAGACTTTATTTGAAACCTGGTGTACTGGACAAGCAGCAGGAAGAGCTTAAATGCAGATTTTGTGTATAGAGATACTGTAAGTTTAAAACACTGGAATTAAAGCAAGTGTGAGATGTTTTTCACTGTTCTTCCACAAAGGGGTGCAATAGTGACATGTTGGAACAAAACCTAGGTAATGCTTATTGCTAAGGATGACAACTGAAAAATTGTATCTTGCACATCTTTCTCTTAAAATAATACCTTTTTGTTTTGAACTTATATGTAAAAAAAATCAGGTTTTTGTTTAGTGATTTCTAAGATGTTTTTAGAAACAGTATGTGTGAAATTTGAAAGTACTTCAGGCTGTTAAATGGTTCAGCTGCCAAACACCAGTTCAGTTTGTTTAGTAAAGTGAACCTCTTGTGTACTCCACTGTGAAAAAAAATTTCAGCGATTTAAAAAAAATGGTTTCTGCAAATTCTGTTTGAACTGATTCTAATTGTCTTTCAGGAATATAATTTTTCTCACTGTAGCTCACTTGCTGTTTATTTAAGAAGGCAGTTAACTGATACAACTGCTTTCACAGAACTTCATTTAAAAGAAGCCAACTTTCAGCCTCGGCACCCACCCATTTTTACTTAATTCTAGTTTTCCATAAAAAGTGGTGGGCACAGGCTAAGAGTTTTTTAAAAATCACCCAGAAAGTGGTAACTGTTTACAGCACATCAATATAAATTTGTGATTTTTAAGATATGCAGTTGTTTCTGAAATAACCTTTTAGAGTAAATTTGGTTTCTGCTATATTGAATTGGCAAGAGGCAGTGTGTGCTTTGACTGCTGGGTTACATGAATGTTTATTGGCTATCAAAGCAGCTAAATAGCAACAACAGTTGAACTGCTATAACCTCACCCTCATCTGCTGCATTCATTTGCACTTTATTATTACCACGCAGTGTTCTGTCCAGGCTGTGTAAATACATTTATCCTTGATACCTGTATCCCCGGTTGGTTTCTACTGAGAAATCTGTTTTAAGGTTGTTTGTTGTGTTTTGGGAAATAATTGTGGTGTGATAGCGCAAGATTCCTAGGTTTCCTAGGGATATTGCAATAAAGTACAAGAACTTATTGGAAAAGCAGGTATGGTTTTTAAAAAACACAGTGCTTTAAATGGTTATCAATTAGTGATAATCAAGGTTACTTTTTTCTTAAGAAATTCCTAATTGAATCATTGTATAAAGCATGCTACACACCTGTGTTTACATTGAAAATTTCTATGGCTTCTGTGTTTTTTAGAATTGTATGCTGTCAATGGTATGAAATATATCTGGAATTTTTCTTAGTCTTCTGCTATTTACAGGTAGCAAAACAAAGATCTGTCTTCCTTCTGCATGGAAGTGCAGTACAGCCTGCTCTTGAATGCTTACTTAATCTGTGCTTTCTTGTCTGTATTTCTTCTTTAATCATATATCAAAGAAAGCGTTAGGGGTGGGGGGTATGCAATAGCTTTTGCATGAAAACAGTGCCTACTTATTTATTCTTTTCACACACACCCCCAAATGCAACATTTTAAGGTATCTAGTTAATCTGGGAATAATAACCTCTGTGTACGTGTATGTGGGTGTATATCAAAAAAGTTCTTTCTTCTTTGTTTTGTTTCTTTTTGGTTTTTGATACTGGCTTTGTGGTTTTACTACTGTATTTTCTAGTCTTTTTTTCTTGATCAGAGGAAAAGTTCTGAAAATGTTTTATGGATGTGAGCCTTACTTGCCTGAGACAATGCCTATGACTAGTGTGGGGGAAAAAGGGAGGAGTATGCATTACAGATTTTTAATTTTGTTGAATCCTGTTAGAAGGTTGGGTTTTTTTGATGTTAACTTAGCAGGGTCAAGTCTTTCAGAGCCGTAGTTTCCTGATGCAGTTGAATCCATATGCCAGCATATTACTGCTGAAGGTGTGTGTGGAGGAGGTGTCGTGGTTCTTCCTGGTTATGTGCTGTTCCTGCTCCCTGTGCTTGCTCTTGCATTTTTCTTGGTGCAAATTCAACACACTGAGCTGGCAGAAAGCAAAACAAATCTCTCCATTTCTACACATCCCATAAGAATGTATTTTGGCTTAGGGGAATTTAGCAAGTTTGTTACTACCAAATGCATGTTTTGTTTCTTTGGGGTTTTGTTTGTTTTGTTTTATTGGGTTTTTTTTCTCTTTTTATGCTGTTAATCAAATAGGTTCTAGGCTTGGCAAAAGGAAGTGTGTGCAGCCATGTGTCCATTAACAACTGTATTTTTTTGGTTGGTCAGCCTGAGTGGAAGCTGCCTTACTTGTACAGCAATATAATCTTTACCTTTATGGCATGCCCTAGAAATAATTTGGTAAATTATTGTCATAAAATGTTGAGCTGATGTGTTTTTACGTTTGTAGTTTTACAGTTGCGATTTTGCTAGTTTCAGCTTTGAATATCTGTGTTGTTCTCCTAGGTCCGATTCTATGAAGTAGTAAATTCCTTAAGAAGAGAGCTGAGTGATCTACAGATGAAAAAGGAGAGTCTAACAGAAGAACTAAGTGGGTACAGATCCCAGCTGAAGAGTCTGACAGAGGTCTGTGCCCTTTAGTTATCTCAGTTCAGAAACTGTGATTACATACGTTGTGAAAATCTCATTCTACAAATCATTATTCATGTATAAGGAATAAAATCTTTTTTGCTGTATAAAAATTGCTGCAGGGAGAAGAAAGTGGGGAGAGAGAGAGAGAAGAAATAAGATATATGCATTCTTGCTTAACAACTAACCTTATGCTATGGCTCCCCTGCAAGATTTGCTCATGAGACTGTTCAGGGTAGTCCCTTACCAGCTGTGTTGTGCTTTCTAAGGGCAAGATTTCAAGAAGGGGAAGCTGGACAGGAGATCCACTCAGCAGCAGCTGAAGGCACTGTGATGTTTCAGTGTATAGTTTTTGAGATGGGGATGTCTTTTATTTTAATGTTATAAAAATGTATTTTTAAAAAAGTTATTTGGAGTTGCATCTTCTCTGTTGTACTTTTTAATTCTTTGTATTTTAATTTGCTTGTTTGTTTCTGTAGTAAAGAAAAATATAATTTTAATTCAGGTAAGGTATAAATACCAGAAGTAGAGACACCAATTATATAAATATCTTTAATTTTTATTTTTAAAGAGCTAAGGAATTGAAATAGTATAAGGATCATGTTTTTTCTAATATATATATCAATATTTATATTATTCTTGGTATATATATAGCTAGGGTGCTTTGTATTTTAGCTTAGTTCTGCATAAATCTGGAGCTGGGACAACAGTTTCAGTTACTCAAAGTATATTTATCCAGGTCATAGCTAGTAGAGGCTTAAATGACAGTCATTTTACTACTTTTGAGAATATGTTTTAGTTATTGCCTTTTTTTCCCTGTGAAATTTGCTTACAGAATAATCAGACCTAAGGAGAAATTTTTTACACAAATTTATCTTGTGAAATTCTTGTACTTTCATTTCTCACTCTGATTTAATTAGAGAAAGCAGTCAATAAATTTTATGCATTTATGTGCTTCAGCATTATTCTGTGTCACCATCTCTGGTCATAATTGAGATTAAACTAATCCTTTTAATTTTTGCCTTGCATAAGCATTTTCCTTCATTTTACGTTTAACATGCTTTGATTTAATAAAATTGTACAGGAGGATTTCAGCCTTTGAGATTTGACTGACATCTAACTTTTGCTGAAGCAAATTAACAAGATAGTTGATAACAATAATAAAAGTTGTGCTAGAAACAGTTTTCTTGGGACAGTGACCTTTCTTTGATATGGTTGTCTAATTCTGTTCTTTTTGCACCACTTGGTGGCAGCATCCACCTTTCCCACTGATCTTTTTCTCAAAGTTTGACGTGCTCTCTGCTTTTCTTTTATGGAGAGGCTTAAGAGTTTCTGTGTTTTGATTCTGGCAAGTTCAGGTTTTCACCTTGTGACTTACTGAGTGTCACTGTAACAAGGTACCTCAGAAAATAAGGTAAGAGGAGTATCAGGATGTGAGGGTACATTAGAATCACTGATGTGCTTGGTGCAGAGGAGCTGACATACCTATGCATCTCTTGCAGTTTACGAAAAAGTGATTTCAAGGTGTACTGCTGGGGTAACTTTTTTCAGCTCTTCACTAAGGTCAAGCTTTTTTTGCAAGGAAATGTATTACTAGGAAATTACTAGGAAAGTTTTATTCAGAGCCTTAGCTAAGCTCTTACACTCTTTTACTGGATTTTTTTTTTTTTAATTCCAGTAGTTCTTGTTTTTCCAGGTACATGAAATATAGTTGCTGAAGTTTCTTACCTGTTATTTAATAGTTTATACTCTGCAAATCCTGGGTTTCCATCCACTATTCCTTAATTTTTAAAGTTTTCTTTAGTAAATTTAAATATTTTTTGTCCTTTTTGTAATTTATCAACTAAGTCAGTTATGACTTTGAGACTTCTTTAGGAAATGAGTAGTACAGAAGTTTGAAATGCAGTCATCACTGAAGTTAAGACTGTTGTTTTTTGGGTTTTTTCCTTTGTGAGAATAAGCTACAGTAAGCTTTTTTCTACTCTTGCAGATAATAAAGACTCTTCTTTAATGAGTTTCAGCACGGGTTTCTTCCTTCTTTGTGGGACATAGAAAGGAACAAAAAAAATATGCTTAGGCCAAATCTTGGGGGAGGAGGATTTTGTTGGCTTTTCTGGTTTGTGGCTGACAGACTAGGTTTGAGCAGGTTTTATACATGTATGTATTCACTCTCAAATAAAGTAATAAGAGATACAAGACAATTTGTTCTAGACTTATAGAAAAGATTATCTAGCCAACCAAGAATTGAAAAAATTTGAAGGAAAATTTGAACTTGTCTTAATAGGTTAAGTCAACTTTAGAAAAATTTAAGTATGAAATGAATTGATGAAATACAACAATTATGCTGACTCTAAAACTTTGTAAATTTCTTTTGCTGTGCTGCTTCTCTTAGCCCTTAAAGGATGCTGAATTTGTAACACAGACCCAGTAGGGTAGGTAGCTATTTCTGACAACTAGTAGCAGAAAATGGCTTGTGAAGACTGATTTCTACCACTGGAACATGGCCTGATAAAGGATATTTGTTCTGCTGCTTTCTGTTTTTAAAGTGGTCAGGTGTAAGTGGTTGTGCTGTACAGCTAAATTAGTAGCTCTTTGTACAGAATTGTTCCATCTGTGATTTAGATCAGTGCAGTTCCTCTGGTTCCAGGTACAGCAGCCACAGCCTGGGGGGGAGGGTGGTGGAACTGGTGAAAGCCATGTTCTTGTACTGCTGACTGACTTGTTACTAAATGTAGGGTACGGGCTTGTTTTAGTCCTCCTTTTACAGTGCTCAGTGCTTCAAGTATAAATAATGTTGGCACCACCAGCTTTGGAGGTAAAGATAGAGGAGGAAGTCCAACTATAGTGGTGTATTACCAGGAGCTTCCCAGAAATAAAACCAGCTTCTGATGTGTGCACTCCCATGCTGAACTTCAGTTTACTATTTTCAGAGTTGTTTGTTTCCAAAGTGGTTAGAACCTTCCCTCAAACAGATGTAATTTACTACTAGTGGGTTTCTCTCAAGGCTCTGAGTGTCTGGAAAGGAAATCTTGCTTTACTTTGTACCTCCAGAAGATTAAGTATTGCTTTCTTCTTCTGGCTGGGAGTTTCTTGGCAATGTTTTCCTGGAATTTGGTATTGATAGTTTTATCGGGGCTCCCTTTTCTTCAGTTATTTTTTATATAAAGTTGCCTTCAGGATTTGCAATAAATTTTATAGCCTGAGAGTATCTGAAAGCTGTGGTTATCCTAAAGACAAAGCTGGTTATGTGTAGGACAGAGATCTTTTCTAAAACTTCATCTCTGAATCAGGATTAGTAGCTGTCAGGTTTTGCTAGACGTAACTAACAATTTACTCCGTGATAATGTTTTCCAGCTGGAGGGAAAACATATCTATAGTCTTCAAAGAATAAACTAAGCTTTTGTACTCAAAGGATCACTTGGCAACTTGGCACTAGATGTGTCTGAATATTAGAAAACTGAGGCTGTTGTTGCTACTCCAAAAGGACTGGGATCTCAAAGATTTCTCCTAAATTTTGCATATCTGTAAAGACTGCACTCTAGAATACTTCCCCTGCCCCCTGACACCACTTCTTTCAAGTAGTGCCTTCATCATTTGGTCTTCACAACTCCCTAGAGACAGATGAGGTCTTGGTCTTAGGTGAAATACGTGTTTGGGGTTTTTTTTGTTTGTTTGTTTTTTTCCTGTTGTTAATATTGTTCAGAAGAACAGCTGCAAAGACAATACCCCATCAGTAACTGTGAGCTTGAGGCAGCAGTTTAATATTTCCAAGACTTAAGGAAATTTCATACCTATGAAAGTTCACTTTTCGATCCCATACTATTCTACTCTTTTGATATAGCTATGGCTTGCGTTGACTGCTTGTTGTGGTTCAGAAGTATGAGATGGTGTAATTATACTGCTCTGTTGTGTTCTCAAGGATCCTTTTCACCTGAGAATAGTTCACTGAAAATTATAGTAAGCTCATGTCCAGAGAAAAAAACTTTTTATTCCTCCATTTTCTTTTGCTATAGAAACACTTACTCCAAAGCTTTTCATCATATGCTCCTTGCAGAGTTTCTCGACTTTGGAGTAGCTCAACATTTTTTATCATTTTTAGTGGCAAATAATGATCTGTCTACAATCTGTGTACCAGTTTCCCATCTACAAGCAGAGTACAAATTTCATAGCAAGTTACTAAAGAGATGTCTTATTTATCCAATTATGTATAGCATCTTCCTGATGGTCCCCTTGCCCAATTTGGGCAGTTGCATTCCAATAAATGATGTATTGACCAGTAATTTTTGAATGCAGAGTATGTAAACAATGCAAAAATATTTTCTTTACAAAGAAGCAGCACCTCATCCAAATTCCTGGAGGGAATTGTTTTCACATCATAATAATACAGTAGCTTTGCATTTGTCTCTGGCCTTTTGGATATGAACAAAGGGTTGGCTTTTGTAAGTGATTCTTCAAAGATGAATCTTTGGGAAAAAAAGCTTTTTAAAAGCAGGATCACTTTCTTTCACAGGCTTATCTGTACGTGGTGTAATGAAGTCGTGCTGCTTTTGCTTGATTGGCTGATTAATCTAGTCCCTGCATTTCTGTTTTATCTTCTTATCTCCAAAGGCTTTTTGAAACATCATCTACCTAATCCCTATCATGTATTATGTATCACTAACTTAGTTCAAAAAGTATGTCACCTGGGTTTTGCACTTGAAATTCAGAGAGGTGTTTATTTCCGTGACTGCTATAAACTGCTGCTCATTCCAGATTGAGGACAGCAGTGAAGATGAATATCATTAAACTGAGGTCTGCCATTAGATCTTTAGTTTCTCTGTCAGTTTGGTCTTTTAAGTGATGCAGATCAAGCAAACAGAGAATCCTATTGCTTGAAACATCATCTGTGAATCGTTTGTAAATGAAACAAAAGTTCTTAGCTGACTCATGCCCTGTAGAAACCACCTGTACTGGTTAATATTTAGGTTTCTTAGGCAGCTCTGTCAAGAATTTCTTTAGGCAATGCTTGCCTTTCTGTCTGACACAGGACAAGTTTGTTTTTTCATTTGTTTTAACCATCTCATCAGTCTTGAGTTTCTGCTCAGTGCAGAAGCAAAAAAATCATTAAGACACTGAAGAATAAAGCCAATGAGTTATTTGGAGCATTATAGCCATCATATTCAGTGTAAGAAAGTTCTGTTTATCCTTTAATTATTTTAAGGTTTGTGGACTTACTTAAGCTAATATTATTTATTGCTATTATTTCCAGGACCTCATTTCTGTCTTTGTAAGAGCTCTGTATCTTGATTCTTCTAAAAGCCCATTTTTTTGCTGGAGCAGGACAAAGTTGTTCAAGCAGGACAAGATGTTCAAGCTATGTTTCGAAGATAAATGGAAAGATAAAGCTGTTCCGTTGCAGGGATCTTAAAATCAGTTCAGCGTGCATGGACATTGTCAGAAACAAAATGAATTTCATCCCATGCAAAGCAAGGCTGCTTCTGCCTAAGCACAGGCAGCTTGGTCGTATGTGTTAAAGATGTATTGCTACAGGAGTCCAGAAGCTTGTGTATGTGCTGCCTGGAGATGGGCATACCACACAGGGGGTTTTGTGTGTTAGCCTGTTTACAGCCTAGACTGGGTATCAGCTTGCTGTGTCATGTTTCTTCATGCGTTCAAAATCCTACTTCGAGGCCTTAAGATTTAGGTAGATGAAAAGCAGTCTCCTGTGCAGTATAATTAGCGTTTCTTAAAAAAACAAACATAACAAACCTCTCTAATTAAGATAGATCTTGGTATCACTTTTGCAAGGCAGAGTTTAACTTTTCTTCCCCAGAATTACCATCTTGTTACATGACATTAACGTGACATTAATAACTGATTTATTACATAGAATTCAAAGGTAAGTTTAGGTCTCAGGTATTAGAAGGAACTGATTTTGCAGATATTTAATTGCTCTGTTAATTGTTGCTTTAAAGCTGTCTATGCCAACTTTTTCCAGAGGTTAACCAATTTAATTTTACACTTGGGTAGTTTTCTTCTAGCTGCCAGATAGATAATACTACAGGAGCTTCAGCAGCCCACTCAATGAAGGGTGTGTGAATTCCAGCATGGTATTAGCAGCAGAATGGTATGGGATATCCACAGAAGAATTGTATTCTAAAATCTTTCACAATCTTAAAAGTTAAGTGCCCTTCCAACATTTCCTGTTGTAAGATGAGTTATGTTTGCACTGCATAACAGGATACTTGCACCATTATGTTATGTATTTGAAACTTTACTTGTGCACACCACCTTTTTAAAATATCTGATGTAATAATGCGATCTTTATAAATAATGACTGTAAACTGGTTAAAGAAGTATGTGTTCTATAGTGTTAGTTTGTTTAATATATATCCATTAATTAGGGTAAACATAAACCATATATGCCAGTATGTGTTAGGATGAATAACAATCACATGATGTATTTTTAATGGTAGATCATGCAGAATCCTCATAAAGACTTTCTGAGTGTTGTGATTTTTGTGATTTGTGACCTGAAGTGATTTTAGTAAAAGTGAAGATAAGTAGATATGTGAAATATAAAAGGAACAATTCTTTTTTATCAGCAGAATAGTTACAATATGGCTAGTAGATTAGGAAGCTTTTCTGTAGTGTCTTAAAAGTATTTAGGTTTGTTTTTTCAAGGTGTTCTGTCAGTCTTTCAGCTGATTATGTCTGTGAAGTTTATCAGTGTTCTTCTGTCATATACTCCATATATGCTGTTGCCCCAGAACTCTCCTTGTCTGTTAAAAACTAGTTATACAGTTATCCTCCTATAACTTAAAAAAGCATAGCTTTCACCATTGTTAATAATTATGCACTCATACCGTCTTTTACTGCAAAATAAACGTAATTTGCAGTTGTTAAATGCTTGGTTTAGTACTGACATCTTAAGGCTGTGCTCACCTTCAGTTAATAATATTGTGATGTCCATTCATAATAGCTAAATAGAATAGTTGTTTACAAGCACCCATTATTGAGCTTACTATCAATTACAGCAGTAAAAAACTAAATTCAGCAATATTCTGGGAAGTAGGATATGGAAAAATATCTACATGCCCGGGGGTATTCTCTAATTTTTAACAAGCAATTCTTTCTGTGGTCCATCAGGTTGACCTTGTATAAGTGAGTGAGCATTATTATTTTGGTTGTTCTTGTGAATAAATTGCTAAGTAGTACAGTGTTAGGACAAGTAAGTGAGATAAGTGCGTGAAAAAAGTACCTATGTAGTAGAAATCTGAAAAATGGAGTTTAGATTGGCAATTAAGGTAAAAAAGTCTGCTGTTCCTGTGGAGAATTAAAGGGAATGAGTGTGATGAGGAAATCTGTTGATCTTCAAAAGGAATACACAGTATTTTAAAAGAGGAATACTCTCTCTGTGTTCTCTTGCTTTGCTTTTGTTGTTGTAGTTTCAAGAGCAATCTGTAAAAATATGTGAGGAGGAACAAGAAGGGAACATGGAAATTAATGCTGATGGACCATAAAGTAAACTGGTTTATTTTAT
>VWZN01011493.1:352483-396950 GCA_013396955.1 Regulus satrapa | reverse complement strand
AGCGTTCCTGAACATTCCCACTCACTTTTTGCTGCCCTTTTTACTCACTCGGGTTTGTGGCCTCTTCTTTTTATAGGACTGGAGGCAGCAGCTTAGTCTTGATTCAGTGCCTGGATAATAAAGTTTAAGAGGTGGTTAAAGGAAAACAGAATTTAAGATAAATTAAATAAATGTACTATCTGTAAGCTAGGTCTCTATTAGAATTCCGAGGAAGGCAAAAGCACTAATTTTTTAATATTTACCTTTATTTACCTACCTAATAGGTAGGTAAATATATTTACCTATATTTACCTACCTAATCTGCCTTTTCCCTTTATTAATATATGAAACTGTTTTCAAGCATTCTCACCTCTTTGAAAGTAACTTAAGTGTATATTATGTCCAGCAATTGTAAAACTCATTTTTGTGGCAAAGGGTGCTGTTTGGACAGTCCCAATATTAACTCAGACTTGCCTTGCCTCCCCTAGCTGAACACAAAAGGCTCCCTGCTCTTGGGCCCACAGGTAAATGAAGTGACTTTACAAACACCACGAGGCTCAGGAAACAATGTGCCTGAACACTTGCATTTGTGCATGAAGAAATGAATCATTTTTCACATTTGGGAGGCTGTACCACAGGGCTCAATAATGCAATGCACACCGAGCCATTGCTTTTCTCTGCCCATAAATCAGGTCAGAGTGCAGCCACCATCCCATTTCTGCAGTTGCAGGGTAGTAAACTAAGAAGTTTATTGCAAGTTGGTAATAAGAAGGGAAGTAACGGCCTGGGAGGCACAAGGGTGAATGAGTTAATAGTGAGCAGTTTGAGTTTTCTTATTGGCTTTAGCCCTCTATAAATTTAATGGCTTCCTTTTAAATGCCTCTTAATGAGAAAAAGCAAAGAGTGAGTTACTTAATGGTGTTATTGAAGGCTTTATCTAGTTATTGAAAGGGAATGGTAGAGTTTATCCAGGGTAAATCTAGAGAAAAATAAATTTACATCAGGGTGGGGATGCTGTGTGGGCCTGATATCAGCAGGAAGGACAAACTGCAGGGGTGTTCTCTGTCAGGGTAGCTGGTGGAATATATCATTAGTGATCTTCATTAGTTTATAGAGACTCTAATGAGTTAAGGAGGCTTGGAGATGTCTGTCTGCAGAGGAGCTGCTTCTCATGAGCTGGGGTTTGCAGCCCTGAACCTCTCCTGGACCCAGTTGTTTTAATCCACAATTTATGCCTCTCCACACCTCCTCAGCTGCTGCTGGGAATTCTCACAGGAAATTATCCACATGGGAATACTTGGCATGAATGGTTCCCTGGGATCTGTCAGCTGCCATCAACATAATTCCAATTCTAGAAGTTTATCAAAATTCCTTAAAAAATCCAAACCAAAACAAAAAAAAACCCACAAAAACCCAACCAAAACTAGGGAATTCCTAAGGGTTTAGTACTGGAGGGTCTGAAGTTCTTTGGAGGAGCTGGTAAAGAATATTTTTACTAATGCAGGATATTATGGGATATAACTCTAGAGGTTATAGCATAGAAAGCTTCTCACTGTTTACAAATAAAAGCAAGGTATTTAAAGAAATGGGATTTTAAATAAATGGGATTTAACGGGATTTAAAATATGTTTTCAGTGCATTTTGTATTTGAACCAAATAAACTAAAAGCAAGTAAAAACTCTATAGAGAGAACATATATTTTCTTAAATTTTTAATGGAAACAAGTTGTCAGTTTTCACTTTTTGTCTGAGTCAGATGTTGCAACTGCAAAGATTTTCCAAGGGTAAAAAGACAACTTTTCTTTTTCTACTTAGGAATATAGGAAAAAAGATTAAAAGAGGGCTATGACCTGCTTTCATTTACACCACTATAGATCTGATTTAAAATATCTATTTAATTAGATTTGGCCCGATTTAATGTTTAAACATACCAGATTATGGAATGTGCTGAGGACAGTGGTGACGTTCCTTTTCAGGACACTCAGACTGGGAGATCCACACACCTGTCACAGAATATCCTGAGTCAGAAGGGACCCACAAGGAGCAAAATGGCTTTAGAAAAATGTGGGGAGGTGTCAGGGAAAAAACTCTACAACAGCACATCCCAGAAGAATTTCTGGGGATAATGTCCCACCTTTCTTTGCCTCTTCCAGCTGTCGACATGGCAGATGTTTCCTGTCCCCAAAGTGCTTCCTTTACCAAACCCTCCTCCCTAACTCATGATTAACATACAGGAATCTGAGTTGAGCCTGCTAATTGCACTCTCAGTAAACACTAATGTAGCAGTAAACATCTATATTTGTATGATGGTTTTGTTAATTCCACAGATTGTTAATCTTTCAGCTGCTCCAAATTAAGCCAGTTTCCTACACAGCCATAACAGATCTCTTATCCTCACCAATCTGAGCACTTGGTCTGCCTAACCATGCACTGAATATGTAAATGATGCTGCCAGATCCCAAACAACAAGAAGGTTTGATATTACTTAGATATTACACTTCGGATACAGCAAACTCATTGAAATTAAATAGTCCAGTAGCATTTCTGCTCTGTGGAGAGCTGGTCCCCTCCTAGGCATGGAGCAGGAGATGTGATGCCTCAAATATTGCCTGAATTCTACTTGACAGCTCCAATTTCTGGCTCTGTTTGATCAGGTGGTTGTGACGCTGTGGGTGCTGAGCTCTGGCATCTCAGCTGAAGTGGCACTGCTCTATCTCTGCCCACAGCAAAATGTATTCCCCTGGCAAAAAAATCACATCAGACAGATTTTTTTTCCTTTCCTTCTAATCTTTTTAGAAAGGATTTGCTGAAGACATGAGAGCTGACCTGGAGAGACCTCACTGGCACTTTCTGGCTTTTGAAACCATCCCAGTACAGAAGTGGCCTGGTGTGAGGTGAAGGTGAGCTGCATTTGAGGGTTTCTTGGTCAGAAAGGTGCTGTCCTGGTGCTGCACCCTGATTTCTCCTCTGACACCCAGGGGTGTGACCCCTGCCAGTGCTGGGACCTGCAGGCAGAGGGACGCAGGAGGGAAATCTCTGGGATGTGCTGCATGCATGCAGAAGCCTTACCCTTGCTGTTAAATGCAGCCATAAATGCATTCTTGGGAGGAGAAGGAGGCTCAGCAATGCTGTTTTTGTCAAATTATTGAGGGTACGGTACTGCAGAACAGAGCCCACGGTGTGTAAATCAGATCAGGTTAACAAAGCAGTGAGGTGCAATGTTCACATGGAGCTCACTGCCTACAGGGACTGCAAACTTACTTCAGTGTTTTATAAATCAGTACATCAGATATTAATATTTTGACCAGGACTCCACTCTTATTAATCAAGGCATTGTGGGGATGTGTAAGATGAATTGCAGAGGATTGCTATTCATAAGTTCTTAAAGCCAGAAAAACCCATCATATGTGTCTTGTTGACCTTCTGCCTAGCACAGATCACAGGATTTTGCTTGCCATATCAGGACCCAAATCCATCAAAAGCTCAGGAAGCCTTGCTCCAGTGCACTCTGGCCACAGAACCTGCTTGTTTCTTCAAGAAGGTTTTAAAGAAAACATCAATTACACTGAGAGCTATGGCTGTCATCTTGTAAGTAAGAATCATAGAGTGATTTGGCAGTGCAGGGTACCTTGGGGAGGAATTTTCTCTCCTCTTGTAGCTTTTAAAGCTGCTCTAAAGGCCATTTAATATGCTGTGGGAGGACATCCTTGACTGCAGGCAGTGTCTGGCCAGAGGCTCTCCTGCCTGCCTCTGACTGTGCCCTCAGCAGGGACAGCCAGAGGGTCTGACCGCTTGCAGTGTTTATAGATGTGTGCCTGGGCAGCTCCTAGAGGCACCCCAACAACCATCAAGCAACACTGAAAGGGAAATGTGCTGTAATTTAGCAGTTTGGGGCTTTTTCCCATTCCACTTTATGCTGAAGATTTTACCTGCTCTTATAAAAGTCCAGACTATGATGTCTAAGGTGGCTCAAAACAGTTTTTATCCCTTCATTCCCCTAATGAGGATAAAAAATGTGTCCTGTCTTTTTTCCCTTTATGCATTCATCTATTAATTTTACTGCAAACAGTACAACTAGAACCAGTTTTCTGTAATAGCTTACTAAAATCTTCCTTCAAGTAAGAGTTCCTTGGAGTTGCAGATTTCTCCCTGCACATGCTCAGGGTTTGTGTCCAAGGTTTTTGTAGAGCTCAGATGTGGGTCCTGGCTGTCTGCAGGGGAAATGCTGGGCAGCTCCCTGGGAGCAGTGGCAGTCTCTGTGCCATGCTGCCACTCATTTCTGCACCCTCCATTTCCCTGATCGTAGCCTGTTGAAAAGAGCAGCTCCCTGGGCCTCTCTGGCATTTCTTCATTGAAAAGCAGAGAGTTTTAAACTCTGTTCATTGCTCAGTTCTGATGGAACTGCAGCTATGAGGCTGAACAGCCCTTCCTGCTAAGGAAGTACCTTGGGCAGGTGCTGAGTGGTGCAGAGCACCTGGCTTCACCCCTAAACCCCTTGGTGACAGAAACACAACCAGGATTTGGTTTTATTTCCGAAGTTTCTGGCTCCAGTTGCCCGATTTGGCTCAGCTGCACCCAGCCAAGGCCAGATACTGAGACCAGAGGTGATATCCTGCTCCTCTTGGAGACCAGAGATGATGTCCTGCTGCTCTCATGAACTTTCCTGCCTTGCCCAGAGCCTGCTTCCCTCCTCAGTGGAGCTAAGAAGAGTTTTGCTGCTGCTCTAAACTGTACTGAACTCCCCCTGGCTTTCAAATACTGGTATTTTTCTCAAACGGAGTGATGCAACCAGGATATAGAAAACTGCCTGGATTTAATCTTAGTAACTTGAGCAATGAAATAAAACTTTCAATCCTCTGTGTGTATGGAGAATTTAGGTTTTTTTTGGACATCACTGATGTCTACACGGCTCTTTAAATGAAAATATATGACTCCCAGAGTTGAATTCAGACACAAGATGGCAGAATCAGAAAGAGGAGTATGAATCACTGTCACAGATACTGCTCCTCTGCTGCACTGACAAGGGAAGATAAAATGGAATCATTAAACCAGGGAACCACTTGCAGATTTGAATTTGGATCTCCTGTACTGAGAATAAATATCTTTTCCCCTCAGTCCTCAGTGGGAGGAGCATGTCCTGTCATTGTATTCTGGCGTTTGGCACTGTTGCATGAGTTGGAGAGTAAACACAGGGAAGAGGGTATTAAATGCCACCTTTACAGCAGTAATCCTTTAAACTTCAGTCCCTCCTGCTTTCTGCAAGTAGGTAATTTTCAGTGAAAATAAATTGTTAGCATTTCTTTCAGCAGTGGAGCATAATTAGAGCCATGCAGGAGGTTGATTATGTTGTTCAGTGCATGAAGACCATTCAGAAAACTGGAGACAGAGAGAGGGAAATAATTTAGACTGATGAGAGTTTAGGGAACTGCCTGGTTTTGGACAGTTGTAACACCTGTAAGCAGGCTTGGGTTATCGATGTTTCACCTTTGCAGGCAGAGGGATGAGGTGACACATGCTCTAATCCTACAGCCCAGGCTGCCAAGGAGGGAGATATTGCTGTGCAATATCTGAGCAGATGTGAGGAAAGGTCTGGCTGTAGTCCCTGGGCACCTGAGGGATGGCAGGATATGAATATGAACTGCACATTTCCCTTAGACAGGAGCCACTGGATATTTCGGAAAGGCTTTTCAACCCCTTAAAGTAATTTTGATTCATTTTTACAAGCAGTGACTGTGACCTGGGCAGTTGTGATGACTTTACCACAGCTGATTGAGGACTCTTAGTCTTGAGCAGCCTAGTGAGCAGAGCAGGGCTGGGTAAGATAACCTGCTGTGCCTTCTTCCTGTCCCCCTGGGGCTAAAAGGAGAGGAAAGAATATTTAGAAATTTTGAATTAGGCCATTCGTCAAGTGTTTACCCTCGTGTCTTTTTCCTTCAGGTTAGTGTTGCTACAACAGGTACAACTGTGTATTGTGCCTGTGTTTTCCTTGCTTGCTTGTTTTTGCCAATTGCATTTTTATGATTTTTCAAGGAAGGTTTTGCTCTGACCAAAGCCAGTTCTGTGTTCATATTTTCCCTTTTCCTCACTGCAGTGACAGGAATGACATGGAGCAAGGTGCAGCTCATCACTAAGGGTGTTTTCTGAACAGGATGTTTCTTCTCCTCTTGTGGTGTTAATTTTCCACGAGCCTCATAACAGAAATCAATACAAAAGCAACATGCTAGCAATGATATTGTAAATTATTAGAAGGAGGAAAGCTCTTGGAGTTAGAACTGGAGCAAAGACTCAGCAAAGAGGTTTAAACTTCCTCAAAGTTGCCTTTGTAGAGCTGTGTTTTACTTCCCTTTATCCCTCCTGAGGTGGTAGTGTGTTTTCCATTAAGGGCTGGAATCCCAGTGCTGACCTCTGCAAATGCAGGGCACGGACCCTGTCCCCAGTGGGTTACAGTGGATGATTATCTGTGCTGGTACAAAAGGACAGCCAGTTTTCCTGCATCATTGGAGACAAGTGTGTAATTGAAAGAGAAAACTTCTGTTGCTTTTCAGTCATACTCTTGATGGACACTACCCTAGCTTTGTATTCAGGATGAGGTGTAGTTGTGTCATCTTCTGAATGACATTGTTCTTCTCTGAGTTTTGTTTTCCTCCTGGAATGATTTCAATCTTTTAAAACCATCAGTGCATATGTATCCTGCAGCTGGACTTCCCTGCAAACATGTGTGGAAAATAATTTTTTCTGTCTCAAACGTGATGATCGCTTAATGGAAATGGCTGTAATAAAATATTTCAGTTCATCTCTCCAGGCTTCTGTAATCCATAAACATTAAAGCCTAAAGAACAACACAGGAACAATCAGTGGTGCAAAAGATCCTTTTTAGGCCTGTGTAAAACAGAAGAGAACATACTTGGCCAAGTGCAGGCCATGTAATAGCTTACAACAGAGCTGAAAAGTCTTTCATTGAAAAAGCTTCTGAGTGGGAAGCCAAGGTTAGGGCCTAAGGTGTCTGTGGAGCATATTTGTGTTGGATATGTGCCTGTGCTGTATTTAAGGTGT
This sequence comes from Regulus satrapa, assembly GCA_013396955.1. Lineage (NCBI taxonomy): Eukaryota > Metazoa > Chordata > Aves > Passeriformes > Regulidae > Regulus > Regulus satrapa. The sequence continues at coordinate 389,919 of VWZN01011493.1, read as the reverse complement.
GCTGTTTGCAAACCGACCTCTCTGGAGGGAACCTTCTCCATCGGGTGTTGTGCAACTCTTTAACATAAACCCAGCCATAAACAAACAAGGGATTTCTGACTTCTGCATGAGAAGACAGACAGCAATAACTGGCTGAAGTTAATGAACTGCTCTGAAGGGGGAATCTGCCTCTGCCTGTGTTTGTCAGTGACAGTAGCTGGTTGAATCCCTGCATTCCATCCCTGCTCCTGCCAGCATCCTGCTCTGCTTCTCTCACAGCCACACTTTAGCCTGCTGCCCTCAGCTGTATTTTAATTGAGGCTCATAATATTTTAGGACAACTTTGTCTTTCCAGATATCAAAGCAAATGGATTTGGAAGTCCCTTGACTCCTGTGCTATACACAGCTCCTGTGAGCTGTCTCTCCACAGCATGGGGAGGGGTAAAACAACCAAAATGTCATTCACACAGGGCTCAGCATCTGAAGGAGTTCAGTATTAATTGCCTAGAGGGCATTTGCTAGAAAAAGAGACTTAATATCGTGACATTCTGTGCTTAGTACAGGGTGAAAGAGCAAAGGGAAAATAACCTAAAACTGACAGGATTTTAAACAAAGTGAATCTAAAACATTGAGGCAGGTGAGTTTTCATGAAGTACCCATAGAGGCTGATGCAAAATCACTGCAGGTTGCTGGCCTGCAGCTCACTCATCTCCAGCCTGCCCTCAGGTGTTCAGCCCGTTCTGAATCCACCTCTGTCTGCCCACCCAGCCCCTCTATCCGCAGCTCCTCTGAGAGGATCTGCAAAGCACACGGTGTCAGAAGAGTTCCTGAATTGAGGCAGGCAGTATCCACTGCTCCTCTTGCCTGCCAAGCCATCCTGCAGCCCACCATGTTCTCAGGTTGGCCATCACCTCTTCCCCTTGGGGAATCCATGCTGGCTACTCCTGATGTCCTCGTCCTCCCCGTGCCTGGGAATCTTTTCCAGGGTTATTTCCCCATTATCTTTCCAGGTGCTGAGGTGAGGCTGTTCAGCCTCTCGTTCCTTTGGTCCTCCTGTCTGTCCCTCAAGAAAACAGGAGTGCACTGGATTTCCTCCAGTTCTGCTGGTTGGGCTTTCCCTCAGGGTGTTCTGCAGGCAGCCTAGGTAGACTTTAATTTCTAAGGAAATAAAGAAGAAACACATGGTTTTCTGCAAAGGGAGGTGCTGCTTCATTAGAATGAAATCCTGCAAAGTGGGGAGGGAGGCAATTTGAATTTGAAGAGAAGAACCACCATCATTCACCTAATCCTGACTGTTCTGGCTGCAGCAACCTTCTACAGTGACAAAGAGCAGCCTGAACACTTGATTATAAAAGAGAAAGGCCCTCCTCATATTAATAAAGCAGCATGCCCGAGTCCCAGCGTGCACGTGTAAACTCCAGGTGTTAGACAGTGATTTTCCTTGCCCTGCCATGATGATTATTTGCTTTCCACAGTGGCACAAGAGCAGCTGAGAGCAGGGATTGGTTTTTGTGCAGCACAATCAGTGGTGTGTGTTTTCCAGACACTGTGTGTAGAGCTCTGTGGACTCCTAGCAATAGGGCAATGCCTCCTCATTATTAAAAATAAAGCCTTTTTGAGAATGAGCCTTGGATTCTGCAATTCTGTGGAAGCACAAGAAAGTTTAGAGCGTGTCTGTATCATACAGACAATAGACACCCAAAATCCCTTCAGCAGGCATTCATTCTCCAGGCTGTATGACTGAAATTATGATGTTACAAAGGGAACAGTGGGAGACAGGAGAACTGAATTTTCTCCCCCCCCTTTGACTGTTTGTGTTTTGTGGGAGAAGGGTTACGAAGTTTCTGTGGTGGTTGGCTGCGTGTTGGATAAGGCATGTTGAGGCTACATCCCTGCAGATGGTCTGGAGAGCACACATCATGCTGCACTGAGGAACAGGGCTTCTCTCCACAGGCAGAATTAATTCCTGCTTGTTGAGGCAGGATGCTGAAATCAGCTCATGTAAAGTCTTATATGCATATATAAGAAGATGGAAGATTAAGAAATATAAAAAGCAAGGGAGGAAAAATGAGACTTTGATTTTGATCTTCTTTTCATGCCCTTCAAAACACACAGCCAGTTGCATGAAGTCAGAGATAGAGTGGTTGGTCATTTTGGTGGCAGCTGTCATTGAGAAGATAAATATTAATCAAGGTTTGTATTACTTAGAGTAAAACTGAGAGTAGGGGACTGGTGAGGGAAGTGTATCGGTGGCAGGATTCTTAAAGTCAGAATCTACAGCACAGTGATGCTGTGCTCTTCTTTCCTTAAGGGAACCAAGCATTAGAAGCCTTATTTTCTTGCTTTGTTCATTATTTTTCAACACTTTCATTTCCCTCCTACACCAAGCGCTGCGAGCTCCTCTCTCTTTCCCCACCCTCATTCTGGTTTGGATCCTGGTGTGATTCAGCGTGGTCACTGGGGAAACATTGCTTTAATGATTTGGTATTTAGCTGCTCAGTGTTCCTTGCATCACAGAGGAGTGGCAGCGCTGACAAAGTGCAGGCTGCCCATGGGGAGCACTAGATCACTGCAGAGACGAGTTGCTATGGCAATACATTATGGAGCAATGAGGGATTTGGGAAGATGCATCTGACAGTTTGAGGGAAAGGATCATCATTTCCTTGCAGCTCGCAAAAAGTGTCATCATCGGAATTTCAGCTGCCTTATTTTTCTTTTCCTTTTGCCTTCGTGAGGTGACATTTCCTCATAGCCCCAAGCACGCAACAGAGCAAAAAGGAAAAGGCTCTGTCCTCGTGTAGGCAAGGGCTGAAATAAAACCAGAGGGAAGAGGTCACTTCTGAGGCAATTAATGAAGAATATGGTCGAGTGACTGCACAGGTTCTCTGTATATCCTTGCCTCTCCCTTGAATACACAAATCTTCATTTTATAGGCATGAGTGATGCATGAGAGGGAAATATGGAACTTGTGAAAAGTAGTCTCTAGCCATAAGTCATAAAGTAGAGCAAGACTGTAAGAGAGAGGAAATATTCCTGGGAAATAAGAGCCAAGAAGGAGAAAAGTCAGCAAAAGAAAAATTAACAATTGAACCCCCCCAACCCCCAACCCCCAACTTGTTTCTCCAATGTGCATGGAATTAGGAAAAAAAGAGGAAAAAAAAGGCAGTAATGACACAACTTGAAAAATAACAGTAATATTTCAATTTGAAAACTCAACAGTAACAAAAGCAGGTGTATTTTCTCTTTTCAACTTTTTCTGCAGATATTTGTCTAAGTATTAGCACCTATGCTATGGAGACAGAACACTTAATATTTACATAGTAATATGTTTTGAACAATTGCACTCCATATCTCTGAGAGGCATGAGAACTCTCCAGAATCAAATTACTCCTGAGATTTTCTTATTTTGTATTTTTGGATAGAAATTTGTCTCTGCTGCACACAATACTGAGGAGTATTTTTACTGAAATATTTGGCACTTAATTTTTGTTTTCAGGAATTTTGAATTCCACCAAACCTTCAGAAGTTTCTCTAGGGCAGAGGCTGGAACAAGAATTGCATTTTAGTGTCTCTTAGACACTCTAGAAGTTTCTGTGGTGATAATTTCAATTTGTCTTCTGGGTAGACCTGCAAGGTATGGCTTTCCAGTGCTCAGCCTATTTAATCATCTGTGGGTTTACAGCTCTGGATATTAAAGCATCCATGGGCTGTAGGACAGGTTTTTTTGTTGGGTTTTTTTGGTCAGCTTGTTTTTGTTTGGGTTTTTTTTTTCAAAAAATGAGGCAGAATTGGTTTTTAGAATCCCCAATCTCAACGCATGAATTCTATTCTATTCTAGTCCGCTTTTCAAAGGACTTATCTTCCTGGGGGCCTTAAACAGTTCTGGAGAACACAGCTCATACATCAAACATAGAAAGGGGACTGAAGCAACACATTCTTGACCTCAGGTAAAGTCCTTCTCTTAATTCAGATATCAAATTAAGGCTTGCTGTTCAGCACCTTAGCTCCAGGCAAGATTAGAGGCTTGAGCTAAGAGCAGGCATCTGCTGTTCAGGGAGTAACCAGCCTCAGCTGTGTTGTGTAACAAATCATTTCTACTATTAGATTTGTCACAAATGCATGAAGAATGGTAATACCTGGACCTAATATCAACCCTTTGGGAGCAATGTGCTTGAATGATGTCATTGCATAATGTTAGGAGCTGTTAATGTGATTACCTGGAACCGCTGGAGAGGCATGGGACTCAAGGAGGCCGCATGAGGGTTTAGCCGTTCTTCCTCTCACAGCACTGCTGCCCTGAGAGCCCATGTGCTACAGCTGCAATCCCTTCCTTTTTCAGGCTTGTATTTTATTCTTGCTGCTGACACCTGTGGCAAATGCTGCTGCAGTTTAAAAATCACGATGGGGGAAGGACCCAAGTGTCAAAGCAAAGGTGGTTCAGGCTGCACAACACAGGGTGAGAGAGTTTGGTCATGATCATCTTGTCGTCTCAACCTCCCCCTCAGGGAGTTTGCACTGCAGGACAGTCACCTCTGGAGCCTGGGAGGCTGGGGTTCTTTTAGCAATTTTCGGAGCTGCCATAGAGGATCATGCAGCTCAGTTTGGGCACAGAATAAAAGGGGATCCCTGCAGGCAGAAAAAGTGCCCATCAGAGCCTTTTTGTGTTGCAGTGAGGCTCTTTTTCTGCAAACGTTTGAGTGTTGTTCATTCTGCTAAAAATGGTGGCATATAAAAGTAATTATTATTTTCACTTCCACAGAAACCCTGTTTTCATTCCATACTTTTGTCCTGATTCCTACACTTCAATATGGATTGCCTGGTTCTTCCACAGAAGTGTTGGTTTGTACTTTAAAGAAAGAAGAGAAAAGAAAGAAGGCAGGGTTTTTTTTTTTTTTTCCTTTTTCATGAAGTTCTAAAGTGACTAAATCTGGCTTTTATAATTTCTGTCTGTGTGATTCTGCTTTAAAATGCATAAGCTGCTCTGGGCACATCTGTAAAAGCTCTGAGCAGTGCCTATAGTACAAATGATGTCATGGCCTTCCAGCACTTGTCTGGTGAAGATCATAGACACATTAATTTAATTATGTGTTTTGAAAAATAGAGGGGTTTTTTGTTTGGTTTTTTTGTTTGTTTGATTGGTTTTTTTACCAGACAATTTTTCAGGGAGAACATGTAGCACATCTACTGACAGTGTGTGATCTTTATGACAGTGGAATCTGAGCATGTTTTCATTTGGGGGGGACTAGATCAGACCTGAAGTTTTCCATACACACTGTTTACAATGTCCTCTGCTCACAGTGCTCTTTGATCTCCAGCCCAAATGGAAATACCTTTCATCTGAAACTTTCAGACAGAGCATACATTGCTCAAATATTCCTCTGCAGACCCCTGCTGAGGCACTGGTAGTATCCAGCCGTCTGGTAGAGGTTAGAATACATGTTTGCTTCCTGGAATATAAACCCTGAAAACAAAATATTTGACCCAGGGCTTCATGTGTAGTGAAATAGGTACTTGAATGATTTTTTTCTTCACCATTAGTTCATTGCCCACATTTGAAAACTGCTGAGCCAGTTTCCCTGATTCTTGGCACTTCTGCTGAGAAAGGGAAGAAGAATTGGGCCCCTCTTACACCTTTGGTTCTTAGCATGGATTGAGGCAGGGTTTACAGCACTGCCTCAGTGGCCAGGTGCTTGAGATACAGAACAGAAAAAATGCTGCTCTTTCTGTGCTCCTTTGCTCTGTCTCCTCTCTTTCCCTGCTGTGCCCTTCTCAGACTCTCAGAGCAGGAGCTGAGGTATGGAGCGCTGCAGCCTGCACGTGCAGCACAGATTCCTCTGGCCTGCTGGGGCTGTTACACTGGGCAGGATCAAAGTCCCATAGCCCACTTTAATGAGCTTTAGGCTTGCTTTGTGTTGACGTGCAAACACTTTCCTTGCACTTAACCATGATTTCAGGTTGATCCAAATCAGTCTGAATGGGGTAAATTGATCTGAAATTGTAAATGGCTGCTGATGGTTAAAGTACTGGAAGGGATTTTTAAAGACAGTTGTAATAGTAAAAGTTTGTGTTCAACAGGAATTCAGCACCTTTTCATTTACAGCATTTGCATTAAATTTCCTGCTCATTTAGATGGCATATTTCAAAAATATTTTGTCTCCCTGTTGCTGCAAGGAAAGCAAGAGAGGTTTTAGGTGTTACAAGTGTTAGGCTCTGGCAGTGGTAAATCTGGTTTAGGTGTTGAATGCATGGTTGTCATCAGGGACAGATAAAAGTACATCTATTTGCTTTTTTTAAAAAAATGTTTTTTGTTTGCTTGCTTGTTTACATTCTAGGCAACAGAGATGCCTTAGCTTATCAATCAAATATTAACAAATGGGTCAAAAACTTTTCCCACCTTGATGATAATTCCATCTTGACTCCTTACTCCCTTATATGGCTGAGATCTTAAGGTGACCTTTCATTAAGGACAATCTGCTTTATTTATGGCACAATCTGATAAACAGGTTGAGGAAGATAGCATTGACCTATATATAATTATTTGATCTAGATATTGGAGGCTGAGTCAACTCTGGGGCATTTATCTTCTCTTCCTTTCTTCCATTTACTGCTACTTATTTTATCAAATCCAGTCAACTGTAAATTCAGGAGGAGACAGGAAGCAGACTATAGATCCATCTGAGCATTATGAGCTCCTGACATTAAACCCTGGTGATCTGAAACATCCAACAACCATTAGCAGAAATGTTTCATCCCTCTTTTGTGCCTTAAATCCAGAGAGAATTTACCAGGCTTGTCCTGTCCATTCACACGTGCCTTTCATTGTAGATTCTTTTTTTTTTTTTTTTTGTTCCCAAGAATTTCTGCTATTTAAAGGTAATGTGAAAGTTCCTTGGTTTCCAGTGCCATCAGCTATAGGTGGAGCTCCTAAAAACCACAGATACAATTGTTCCAGGCTCTTCTGTTAAGTCCTTTTGGGATGTACTGTGGGAAATTACCTCTGCAGGCACAGCAGAAGATATTTATTTACCTGCTCTCCTTAGATCAGCTTCCATTCTCTGCCTCCCACTCTGCTAATCTCACACTTCCCGGAGCTCTGCCCTTGCTTTGGCACCTTCCCACGCTCCCTTCCTTACTCCCCTTGATGCTGGCACTGGGATGCTGTAGCCTTGTCCAGTGCTGCCACCAAGGTGCCAGGGTGTGTGCAGGGTGGCCCTGGGCTGGCTGGGGCAGGGATGGCACTGGGCAGAGCAGGGCTGCAGGGCAAGGGTCAGTGTGAGAGCAGCACCCCCGTTAAAACTCAGTTTGTTCTCCACGTGGCTTGGAAATAAGGATTTGGGCAGGATCCTCCCAGAGGGAAAATGGAACACAGCCACCTGCAACCAAAGTAAAGAGCTTGAGTTTTCATCTTTAGGGATCTAGAAAGAACCTCTGTGAAATCTTCATTTAGCACAAGTACTGATCAGCTAATTTAGGCCACTGGTGCCCTGTAGGGTGCTGGGTATTTTGGAGAGGATTTCCACAAATTCAGCTGCTAAAGGAGCTAAACAGATCCTCCTGTAAGTGCCCAGCTGCTGCTCACACCTGTGTGCTAAATGCTGTCAGCTCTTGGGAACCTGAGTTTTCATGAACTTCAACAGATGAAGGTGGTGAGAAGTCTGTACTTTACTTCTATCAGCTCTAAAGCCAGTGAGTTCCAATTCCTAAGACCGTTGTCTCTAAAGGTGTTCTTGGATAGTCTCAGTAGAAGCCCGGTGGTGCATTTTCACCTGTGTAGGACTCTTTACCCTTTTATTTTCTTTTTATAAATAAATACATTTCTAGTCTGTGCTTTGTGGCTTGCTGTAGAATAGTCTTACAGGAGATGACCTGGAAAATAAAAGAAATGAAAATCAGATTGTTGCTTTTAAGAACTATCTATGGTTTCAAAATACAGAGAAACTGTGATTTGGGAACACTTTTCATTGCTTTTTCTTTTTGGCAGCATAAGATTTAGCAGCATTAGCAAACCTGTGTATGAAGTCTGAATATTTCCGTTCCCTTATGAGGTTAGAGAACACTTTTTCTTCCCACTCTTCCTATGTCATATGAGGTTTATATGCTGTTTCTTCTCTACATAGCACCCTCTTGATCAATGATTAAAGAAAAAACAACAAAAAGAAGAGACATTTATAGGCACTCCATCTTTTTAAGCCCTGTGAAAAGTGAAACAGACAGGCTTTCAAGGTGCATTCTGTATTCATCAAGCTACAGAAAAATAGAACAATATGGGGCCTAAAAGATAGTGGGGAGGTGGGGGGGTTTAAATCATTATTGAATTCAGACTGTACCGAGCAGGGAAGGGAGAAGAGAAAGGTATGAACACACTAAAGCCGAGGTGGGGAGAGAAGCACCTTTACTTTGTGCTTCTTTCCAGACTACAGTGGCAGGAGGTTTGTACTGAGTGCAGCAAAAGAGGCAGCTAATGACAATAACAATTTTTTTACAGGGAGAAATATTTTATAGGGAGCATGCTGCTGTGACCAAGGGCTCTGTGAGCCTCAGACAACTCACTCAGTATTCCTAAACAGGCCTTTTCAAGTTTCTCCTCACATTGAGAACTCTGCAGAAAAGTTACTTGTGAGGATAAATACAGAGGTTACCAGAAATGCACAAATGCTGACAGCCCAAGGAAACCTGGAGGAAAAAAATGCCTCTCCTATCTAGGCTTCCGTTTTCAGAAAAAAACCCTTTTCTCCTGATGTAAGGAGTGGTTTATCCATTGTCTCTATTCCAAGAGCTCCTGATTACAATTTCTTTTACAGTTCTTTATGGAGGCCAAGGAAACCCTTGAGAGCTTACAATGACAGCCCTGCAACCCTGATGTTAGGCACTACTTTTTATTACACATGGAAATTCTTTCAGAGAGGTGTTAAGCTCAGTGAGATTTAATATTTCATGTGCATTGATTTATTTATTTTAAAACCCCACAATCTAAGTCCTTGTTAACTCAAGGCAGAAAGAGCAGTGCACACAGAGATCTCACCATGAGCTGCAGACTCTGCTTTGCCTCGGGCTGAGCCCAAGAGCCATGCCAGGCTCCTGGGAATGTTTTGCTGAGACATGATTTGATTTTTCAATCCTGGCTTGGTAAAAAAAAAAAAAAAATGCTTTTCAGAAATGTTTTGGTGTTGAAGAAACTTTGTTGAGATCCCAGCAGGTTTCTTTAGCTTTACAGCTTGGTTTGTGATTTGGGCAATTTGGAAAATGAGAGCAATCCTGACATTTTTACCCAGCAGCTTTGGAGTGACAGTCCTGATTCCTGAAAAGGTATCTAGGAAATAGTTTTCAAGGGTGAGAAAACCATTTTGCAGACAACATTTAAATTCAGAAAATGTAAAAGCTTCTTCTAGAAAGTCAGAATTACTAAGAAAAGTAAAAATTTTTTTTAAGAGTTAATGGCAGACTTGAAAGATACTGAAGGCATGCATGATGCAGAGATACACAGTTAACCTTTGTAAAGTGAAAGAATAAAACAAAAATACTTAAGACATCTTATCAACTTGGGCATATTTTTGTGTATGTATTTTAAGATTCATGTCTCATTACAAGTCAAGGTTTCTCCTGTTTACTTTTGATTTAACAACATTGCACAGCTAATTATAATTCACTGAAATCGCCCCAAACTACTTTTGATTTACTTATGTGATGGATGGTATTTGATTTGTGTGTTTATTTTGCATCAGAGTGGTTAATGGGTTAGAAATAAACACTGCTCTTTCTGGAGAACAGAGAGTTTTCTTCTGCCCTTGAGAACCACTACACTCACTTGGGGTTATTTGGTGAAATAGGAGAATCTGGAGGTACCATTACCACAGAGCAAGGAGCAAACACAAATTGCTGCCTCAGAGGTGACAGAATGATCCTTCCTGGAGCTTGAGAAGGGGCTACTTAGAGTTTGCTGTGAGTTGGAAAGCCAAAGAATTGCTGGGCTAAATCAGACCTGAAACGAGAGGTTTATGAGGGCACCGGTGAGGAGGTTACTTGCACTGAGGGATAATGAAAGCAGAATCTCCCTGAGAGCTTTGGCAAACTCAGGGTCTTGTCCAAACCTATCCATGGGCTTACAAGAACCTTAACTAAGGATAATCTTGAATTTCACTAGAGAAGGGAAAATATTTCCTCTCTGGCAGTTGGATAATAGCACAGAGGAAAGGCACCTCAGCAGCACCTGGAAAACATGCAGTGTCTTCTGAGCAGCCTTGGGTGGTTATCCTGGAGCACAGGATAACAAAGAACAGTGAGAGCAGACGGGTGGAGTGAGGCTGTGCTGCAGCACATGGGGCCAGCCTGATCTGGAGCCCTGAGTGCACGAAGTAGGTCAGGTTTGAACAGGCTCCCCAAATAAATGCCTGGCCAGCTCCGAGTGGGAAGGCTCCATCACCCAGGTACAGCAGTCTGAGAGCACTTGCCATTTGCAGTCAATTAATCCTCTCACAGCATGAAATAAAAAGATCAGAACACGATGTTAAACCTCATTTTGTGTTTTCAATTACTAGGGGATAATTATTTTATTTTTAAGTCTTGGAAGATGACATGATCTGAATATTCAGCTACCTGGCACTTTTGCTTGTGTTCCCGGAAGCAGAGAGTTCAGCTAGGGCAATGCACGAGATAATTAGGTTTATTCTGGGGCTGGCAAGGCCCTGTATCTACCATCATCTGGAGAGAAGTGCAGCTCTTCAATCTCAGGTTTGGGGATTTTGGGCTTCATAAAGTAGGAGTGCAGCAGCACAGAGTGAATTTTGTGTGTGGCCTGGGAGCAGCAGAAGGTGGCTGAGGTGCTTTGGACAGTGCTTCAGTGCTAAGTAAACCTGATAAGACAAGGCTTTCATCTTGTTAGCCCTGATTTCTGCACAAGTGAGCACGGGAGAGTAATGCACAAGAGTTTTCAAAGAGAATGGATGTGTTTTTGTAAGTTATTGAGGGGTGGAATTTGGAATACAGCAGGTTTCCCATTTCTTTGAAAGAAAAATAACAAGATTTTAATTCTGTGTGCTGTGTATATAATTCCCTTTTATTTTAGAGGCTTGCTTTTCTCCTTGCAGATTTTTAGTGGATCAATCCAGTGATTTCAAAGAAAAAATGTGAAATGAAATGTGAATAATGCAAATTATGAATGTAACAGAAAATAAAAGTATCAATAGATTTGGCTCAGGTATATAGGTTTTGGCGTTGTTAGGATTTAAAAACAAGCTGTATGAAAAGTACCAGGAGTAGCATAACTTAAAATAAGTACAGCCTAACTAATCTCATGTAAAACAATTACTACTTAAAAACATATCAGTGCAATGTAATTGCTTTGTCTTCTACATGGAGTCTTTGGCGACATCAGATTTGTATGCTTATGCTTCCCTTCTCTGGGTGCAGTGAATTGCACCTAATTTGGCACAAATTTCTGCTTCTTTAACTTCTTTACTTCTTTGGCTTCAATTGGAGTTAAGAAATGCAATGGTCTAGGTTACTGACAATGCTGTTAGCATTTCAGAAAGCATCACTGTGATGAGATTCACCTTGGGCAGAAAATGGAAAGAGATCAGGGAATGAAAATATTAAGAGACACATTAAGAAAAACAGTGTTCCCTATTAACAACCTTCCCAGTGAATTTTGGACATCAAGGTGTTGTGCTGGAGATCACATTTCCCATGCAGAGATTTTCCCTATGCAGAAAACAGTCCCTGGAAAAGACTCCTCCTTTGGAACACAACAAACACAGGACAGTCTCTGTATTTTGTTGGGATGAAGATATTGATTATTTTTTATCTCTTGACCTGAATGGGAGACAGCAGTGTTTATTTTTATTGGCAGCTGACAAAACCAGAGAGATAGATTTATTGTTTTCTTATGTACCTTCAGTTGCACTAACCATTAGCACAGGAGATGCAGTACAGTGTATTTTCTGTCAACTTTAGTGGGGTTTGCACATATGTAGCTGCAAATTTTGGCTTTTATTTTTCCTTTTCAATTGTTTTTTTTTTTTTCTTAAAGGGTATCCACAACAGATGTTACAGGGAGAGAAATGACAGCTGAGTCTAGTAGAAGTTCTAAAATACATAAACCCCTTTCAAAGGGAGCTGAGTCCATCACTAGGAAACAGGAAGCCATTTCTGTTACTTTAAAAATGGAAGAAACAAGGAGTGAAAAGCAGTTGAAAACTGGCAGGATGCTTTTCCCTCATGCAAACAGTGATGGAGCAGTCAGATAATTAAGATGCCTGTGCCACAAGACATTAAGAAGCATTTTCTGATCTGTTAATGCAGATTTAATCAGTTACATATTTTATTCCTGTTGAAGCAGAAGGTTAGTGTGGAGTTCCTATGGTGGTTCCCTGTTCCATGTTGAAGGAAGTGAAGGCATCTGATGTTGTGGTGGATTTGGCAGTGGGAGGGTAAAATGTGTGAATGTGGCACTTGGGGACATTGTTCAGTGGACCTGGCAGTGATGGGTTCATGGTTGGACTTGATAATCTTAGAGGGATTTTCTAACCTTAAGACTTCTGTGATTCTATCCTTAAAGGTCCTTTCCTACTGAAATGATTCTGTGATTCTGTGATTTAGTGATCCTAGCCTGGTGTGCTAACAAAAACAGACAAGAGAGACACAGGGCTGAACTTCTGGGTAATGCTGTGAGATGAGACAACGACAAATGAAGTTGCTGCTTTTGCTCTAAAATCTAAAATCTATTATGCAGGTGTCTATAAAGCTGGCACAGGTTAGATGACTGCTAATGTAAGAGGAAATGTAAATGTTTTCACACAAGTTCTTCATTTCATGAAGCACTAATTGGTTTTGTGCTTACTTCATTACACTCAAACTGCAGGATTCTCAGCTCAGCTCTACACCACAAAACCACAGAGGCAGGTATAAGCTCTGTGAATAATTAAATAATGTTAAGTAAATAAGACAGCTTTGGATTTAAATACATTTATGTGGCTACCACTAAATGCATTCAACGTACAGAATTTGATATATTTCTTGTTCAAAAACATCTCCCCCGAAACATATTTAGAGCAGGTGCCTGTGAGATGACCACAAAGATACTGCTCCTTGGGAAGGTAGGATGACTGAGATTTAGAACCATTCTATTTTGTGATTTTGAAACAGCCACGTTGGGGTTTACTCACCATTTCATGTTAACAGCACAGCTAGATTTACAAACCAGAAATGCTTTAATGCTTTTCTGTGCCACGTTGCACATGCTGTTCATGGTGTTTGATGTTGGTTGGAAATGTAACTTGGAAGTTACACTATAACTTGTAACTAGAAATTTTAGGCTAAGAATTTCTAAAATTTCCTAAAAGACAGATGTTTTTTGTTTTGTTTTGTTGATATTGTTGTTATCCAGCTCCTTAGATGTACAATTTGAGATGCAGTGGAAGTGGGATTTTCAGATGGAAGAGTTCAGTGTCTTCTGAAAACAAAGACCTTTAAGATGTCTTGAGCTGAGGATGTAAAAATGAGTGAGGTTGTGCTTGCCAGAGCTGTCTCTCACCATCCCCTTTCCCCCCAGAGCTTGCAATTCCAGGTCCTAGTCTCCCTGGAGACACCTGGCCCTGTGCCTGCCCTGGCCTGGAAGCACCAACACTTTTCTCCGTCAGACTTTGAGAGCAAGGAAGGAGAATACTGAGGAGCAGGCTGCGCTCTGCACTGACCCGGTGATGAACAGAGGGCTGTGATTCTGCACAAAGCCTTTCCCTGGTGCCAAACCAGCTCCAGCACAAATTGCCCCTCACTCGTCCTTTCTTTTGATCAGCATCTTGCTCAACTCTGAGCAGCTCACAACCCACAGAGCCAGGGCACCAAAAACAGACGTGAAGAGGTGACACATTCAGAAGATTTAAAGGAAAGGAAAACCTGGAGAGATCTCCCTGCATACCCTCGTACCTGCATGTGCAGGCTATATCTGCTGTGTGGATGCAGCAGAGACAACAAGGCACTGCACTAATTAATTTTCCCCTCTCATCTGTTCTTTGTTCATGCTGAAATGATTTCTGCAGTGAAATTTGGCTGAGGAAGGGCACGGGCACATTCCTGCTAATGATGTCACTTAATAAATGCTGCCACTGTGGGGATGATCAGAGGACTAGGGACTACCTAAGCTGCACTAGATGTATTAGGTGGATCTTTGCTAATTTAATTCTGGTTTTGGAAGAAATAGTTCACTACCCTGCTAAGTGTGGACAGTACACTGCAGTGATATATTTTTCCATGAATTCATGAAAAGAAGATTATTGTCAAAATCTGTTTCTAGCAATTTGCTCTGTAGAGAATTCTACAGTATCCATTAACTTAGTTTAAATCTTTATCAAATGGCCCATTTTTAAACTGTTCTGTAGTTCATAGCACTTAAATTCTTCTTTATCCCATTAAAGTGCTTTAAGCTCCTATAGAAGTCTAATGCACATAATTGTTCTAATTCTGCTGAAGTACACTCAAATCTCTTCCACCCTGTTAAAGTAGTTAAAATGTCCTTGTTCAAGAGGAGTATCAGCTATTCAGAGTAGGCTTGAAATAATATATAGAACTTTTTATCTCTGTGAAGGGCTTTCAGATTTGATTTCTTCCTTCTCAAGTGTGCTCAGTCTGCATAGGAGAGCACAGAAAGCTCTGAAGGTTAAATAATAAAAAATAACAATGTGGTGTGTACATATGGATGTACAAAACCCCCAAGCTGCCTTCCACAAGTCCAGCTCCTGCCAGTGTGTCCAGCTGCAGGGGAAAAACAAGGTCTCAAGAGGTCCCACTGACTTTGTATTTTTCACTTGTTTTGGTAAATATTTTCTTTCATCATTCTGCTTTCTTCTGTATTGATGTCACTCCTAGACTGGCTGTTTCTCCTTTTTCAGACAATAAGTTGCTAGAGTTTCTATTTTTTTTCCTTTTTGTTTCCTTTCCACTCCCCAGTGTTATGTTAGGATGTCTCCAGTTTGTCGGTAACTCAGCTGTGCTTCAGAGTCTAGCTGCACTTTACGAGGGTGCTCCTGCTTTCCATGCTGGCAGGCATTTCCTTTTGCTCTGTAATTATTTCTTTTTTACCCCTATTTTAACCAGGCCACCTTTCTGACTGCTCACACTGCTTGGCTGCTGTAAGTTGTTATTTTCTTTCTGGAATATGAAATGCCTCCTGCATTCAGTCCAGAGAGGGAAGCCTAAGGCTCATCTATCCAAGCTTCCTAAGGGAATGGATAGCACAGCCTGTGCCAGCACGGAATTGGGTGTGTGTGGATGACCAGCTCCAGACCAGCTCTGCAGGGCCCTGTGTGGCTCTCACTCGACAGGCACAATGAGTTGTGCATTTAAGATGTGCTGCTGCTTTTCCAGCTTTGCTTCTGGCGTGTATTCCTTAAAAGACAAGGTCTCCAGAGAGACTGCTGTGCATGGACTTGTATAAATTGATGTTTGGAAGTGCGTTGGGCTTTTTTTTCCTTTTCAGGTTAGAATTTGGATATGTTCAGGAGGTGCTGCCTCTCACCATTAGGAAATATTGCTGAATATCTGATCAGGGACACTTGCCTGCGAGCAGGGAAGGCTCCTGCCTTCTGCTGAGCTGCTTTTGCAAGCAGTCACAGCTCCTGGCCTTGCACGAGCTACGATGGGCACAATTCAAGGTTTCCTATGTTCTGTATGGATTCATAATCCTTACAAACAGCCAGGTGTGAGGGGTGGCAGTGCTGGCTTTGTGCTGAGGGCTCTGTGCACTTCAGGGCTGCAGAGAAAAGCCACTTGTCAGAAGTTGTGCCTAAGCCTGCAGTCCAAGACTCCAACTGAAATGATTTACATATTTTGTTATAGAGATAGATATGTCTTCTTTCCCCATTTTACATCTAGGGAAAAAAATCAAAGCCTTTGGAGTTTTGATTTTCATGCCATCTTGTGGGATTTGTTGGCATGCTTAATTAACAAATACTGTAATAACTACTACAAATATAATTGTGGGAAAGGTCTGTTAGTGTTGCTGGATCTACTCCAGGATTAAACTGCGAGCACCCTACTCTGTGTCTCAGTGATTTGCTGCTTGGTTGGGTGTGGGTGCTGGCTGTTGCTTTTAAAGCAGCCTAACTCAATACATTAATGAATGTGTGGCCCACTACACAATTCTTGTATCCTAAAATAAATGAATGTAACGGGAGATATAAAAGGGATAAGAAAATTACTTACCTGCAGGTCTATATAGATGGTAGGACTAGGAAGACCTACTTAAACTCCTTGTCTATATTTCCCAGTACCAAGCCAATACATGCTAAAGATAATTCTCCATAATGAGATAACATTCCCCCAAATGCCTCTAATTTTGTTAGCAAACTTATTTCACTGAGAAGCTTTTCTTACTCTCTGAACAATTTTAAAATAAGACGTTTTAATCAACCATTTTATTATTTTCCATTATCATAGTCTGCTTCTTTTGGTGTTGTTGGTTCTGACCAATGTGGCTAATTACTTATCAATTTCTGTGCCATGAAGCTTTTACAAAATCAGTTATTATAATCTGTACAGAACTTTTATTGAAGTGTATTTCAGAGGCTTTTTGGTGGGAGATAGGTTTATTATTATGAAACCAGTCTTTATACTCATTTACACATCAACTAATCTCTTATTTATTCAAGTAAGGTACTAAGATTGAATTATGTTTCTATAAATTTTCTGTGCTTTCTCGGGAATGTATAAATTGTTTGGAGCTTTTTGTCACCATTGTTTTGCTAAGACAAAATGTATTACAGTAAATGTACTGCTCTGTACCGTGCTGTGTTTCTTAATACTCTACCATGTAATGTTTATTTTGATTGAAAAGGAAATTATTTCTCTGTGAACATTAACATGATCCTGCAGGCCAAATAACACTTGAACATGGTGTGAGATGGGGTCCTGCTTGAAGCAAGTGTGGAACTCAGTTTGCTTCTGGTGCACAATTAGGGTTTTCCAAAGGGAAGATGAGCCTGGCAGCACGCAGCAGGGTGTTCATTGCCATGATGTTGGTCACCTGGGCCTGATTATCCAATTAGACTAAAAAAGAAATTTAAAAAATTGAGTGATCTACCTACCACCGCCTGAAAGGTCCTGTTTGGGTACAGGACCCCTGGGATGGGAAGGCAGTGCCTAAAACCTTCCTGCAGCTGAGGGGAATGGGAGTCTCTACGCTCCCCTCATCCACAGATGCTGACATTCAATTGTAGAAATCAGTCGGGATGATCAGGCACCATAGGTAGAACCTGCTGGGGTGGAAGAGCCCTGTGAGATCATCGAGTCCAGCCTGTGACCCATCCCCACCGTGGCAACCAGCCCCAAGCCCTGGGTGCCACAGCCAGATCTTCCCAAGGCACCTCCAAACTGGGACTGCCCCGCCTGAGCAGCCACTCCAGTAACTCATCACCTCTGAGAGAAAATTCTTCCTCATGTCCCCCAACCCTCCCCTGGGGCAGCTGGAAGCTCTGTCCTACGTTCAGCCTTGGCCAGACCCCAGCAGCTCCTGGTCAGCACCCCCATGTGTCCAGTGTCCCTGCATGGCCCTGTCCCTGCTGTCCCAGGGCTCTGTCCCTGCTGGCTGGGAGGATCTGTCCCTGCTGTCCCAGGGCTCTGTCCCTGCTGGCTGGCCCTGGCTGAGCCACAGGCCCTGCAGTGGAGCTGCTGTTCTGTAGTGGCTGCTCTGACCCTGCAGCTGCTCCCAGAGCACAAGCCCTGCTCCTGGCACAGGTGGCCCGAGTTTGGGGTGATTGTGCTGGCCAGGCTCCCTCCCTGCCAGCTGCAGGGGCTGGGCAATGAACCCACAGGTGCTTCCAATCAGGCAGGATTAGCTCCAGGTGCCCTGAGGCTCTGGATGGGTGGACACTTCAGGAGCCCATTTCAGGATTTCAGCCTCCTTTTGAGCTCTGGAGTGCCTGTGAAAACCACCAGACTGTGGAGGTGCCTGCTGCTGGCCCTAAGAAACAAGGTATTTGTACATGGAGGCTTCTTATTGATCTAAAGAAAATCTCCTTGGGTTAGTGCTCCTGTAGGGTTCCACCTTGATTGCTTTGTTGGGCAGGTCTCTTCTTAGTGTTGCCTTTTTTTTTAATGTCAGGAAAATGATGTAATGGATGAATTTGATATTATTAATTTCTGTATTTGAATAATTTTGTAGTGCTAAAATGGTATGCAATAACTGGGAAATAAAGTCCTGCAGAATCTGTGGCTCCTGGGAGCACCAGTTCCATTTGAGTGTCACACCTGTGCGGTGACTGCAGGATTGGAGGCTTGTGGGTGTCCCAGCAGCAGGGTTCTTGGAGGCAGTTGGGTTTTGATTTTTTTTAAAGGAAAAGTAAGGACTATATTAGCTTTATATGGGGAGGTTGGGGATGGGGGGGGGAAGGAATGTGATGAAGCAGAAAGTGTTCTTGTGTTCTGAGATTGGACTGCCTTTGGGAAGCACTTGGTTCTTGCCCCTAAATGCCTGTCTGATCTTGGGTAAAGCATTTTATTTTGCTTGTTGTGTTTTGGTTTTCTTTGGGTTTTTTTCTTAATTTTTTTTGTTTGTTTGGTTTGGTTTTTTTTTGTTTTTTTTTAAGTCAAGCTGTGATTGCAGAATTTTTGTTATCATCTACTTCTTGTTCCTCTTTCAGTCAGGAGGTGCTCAGGGCCTCTTTGTCTGGTTTGAACATGTAGCACTGAATGTCTAGAGGATCTCTGCCTTTAGGGGCTGCTGAAGTGTCTGTGAGAGCACCCAGCTGATTCCTGCAGCTGCCAGTGCTGCCCCAAGGTTCTGTGAGCTCATACTGGGAATTGTCCAAGATTATGTGGATGCCACTTGATTTCTTTGGCTTCTTCGGGGCATTGTCTCTTCAGCAGTGCTAGCAACTTAGATTTAAGGCTTTTTGCCTTAATATTAGATTTTGGTAGAACTGCAGAAGAAAGCACTTGCATTTTATATTGGCTGAGGTGTTTAAAATGAAGTATTCACTGGGTTATCCATATTGGTGTTGAATTAACTTGCCTTCTTCTATAATGTTCAGTGTGTTGCTTTACTTGAAGTCTTGGAAGTGTGAGCTGGTTGTAAGTAATGCAGTACAGATACCCAGGAATTAGATCCTGGGATCTCCAGAGCTTTTAAAGTTCAGTTTTGCTCAGACAGCTGGATCTCTCAATGCAGTGTGGATTTGCATTCTTTCAGCTTTACTTCCATCTTGTTAGGTGGGAGCACATTCAAAATTGTGAAAATTCCCAGTAATGCTGTGGTGATTTTTTCTCTCTGTGTATTTGCAGTATTTTGAGGTACGGTTGGTATGTACCAATGTGCTAGCAGATATTTGGTCCCCTTTGCTTCTCCCACAAATATTTATGTGCATGAAGCCACGGTTTTGGCTCAGCTATGTTGAGGAACTGCTTACCAGTTATTGCCGGAAGTAGAGCTAATGGAAAGGAAGGGTGAGGGATGATATGTTGGATTTTCTTTGACTTATTTCAGAAGTCTGAGGGCCACAGGTGTCTTAAGAGTTCTAAGCTTCCACCTTAATGCATGAAGGAAACTCTCTTGGGAATTAATTATCCTGAGTATCACAAAGGTCTGGGAGACTGCAGTGTTAATGAGCATGAAAACTAGACAGACTTCCTAAAAAAAATTCAGAAGCAGCAGCAGTTACCTCTGACAAGTTCACAAATAAACCTTTCTTAACCTACAAGGCAAAATTGCCACCTAAAATTTTCTCAAATGAAGGAAGTTACTGTGATTTATAGGATTTGAAACCATAGGAAAAAGTACTAGGAAAGAAGATTACATCGTCCAAATTATGTCATCTTCTGAATTTGAGAAAAAGGTTTCAAGATGTGTATGAGATCTCTGATAAATTGCTACATTTACTTAACCTTGAAGCCTGGGTGACCTGCAGTGTCTCAGGCAAGAAGAAGCCATAAGTCTTGGCAATGCTTGGAGGAACCTTTGTATTTCACGACTTTGGAAATTTAAGAAGCAGGAGTGTATCTAAATTTATTCTTTTAGGTCACAAGAGGAGCACACAGTGTAAGAGGAGTGGTGCCCCTCATTAATTGCATCATCACTTGATAACAGGATGTAATTAGCAGATTTGAGTAAGGGCAATGATAGTGGTAGCTGTTATTTACAGAGGACAGTGTGTGCCCCAGTGCTCTAATCTATCTGGAAATGATTGTGGAACTTGCTCCTCTCCCTGCCTTTGCATTAGCCTTTTGTGCTGTGAAACAGACCCCTATTTATTCCACTGGAAAAATTAATTTTGTGCTTTCTTGTTGGACTGACCTGAGACAGTGTGTTATTCATTAATCTATTATTGAATTTTAAAAGCCTGGTTTAACATTAACTGAAAAGCGTACCTTAGTGAAATCTGTTAAACAAGGTTGAGGTGAAAAAAATAGAACCCTGCTGTCAGTTTTCCATTACTTTTGCTGCATATACCTGGAAAACAGTTCCAAATGGAGCCCTCTGAGGTGCATCATGGGACTGTGAGGTTTAATATCTTTGTCAGGGATCCAGAGGATGTGCTGGGATGCATCCTCATGGATGTTGTGTCATTGCGTGACACCAAATTGGGGTGCGGGCAATGAACTCGAGGGCTGTCTTTAGAGGGATCGAGAAAGGAATGGGAGGAATCAGTATTTCCTAAAGATACTGGGCACATATAGATTGCTGCTGCAGAAATGGTGCTGGGGGTTCTGATGGGCAGAGCAGGGCTCAGCTCTTGGCCCTGGCAGTGCCGGGGCTGCGTCCTGGGCTCAGCTCTTGGCCCTGGCAGTGCCGGGGCTGCGTCCTGGGCTCAGCTGCCGGCCCTGGCAGTGCCGGGGCTGCGTCCTGGGCTCAGCTGCTGGCTCTGTGGCAGGGCTGAGCTGTGTCCTGGGCTCAGCTGCTGGCTCTGTGGCAGGGCTGAGCTGTGTCCTTCACTCTGCCAGCTCTAGTACAGCCTGTGCCTGCAGAGGAGCGAGGATTCACATGCTGCTCACTGCAGCCAGCCTGGAACAGTGAGTCTGGTGTGTGGTTGGTGCAGGATGGCAGAATGTGGATGAACTGGAGTGAGCCCAGCAGAGGGGCTACCGAGGGGACTGAGACACATGAACCATGAGGAGAGGCTGGGAGACAATTTGGTTTTTCACCAGCTGTTAAACAGTACATGACGAGTCACTGAGGAGAGATGGAGCTGGGCTCTGTTCTGAGGTGTACAGTGGGAGGATGAGAGGCTGGCCAAAAATGGAAAAGGAGGATGATCCCACTGGGCAGAAGAAAAATAAAAGAAATATCAATGGAAGAAGTTTCCCAGAGAGGGTTTGGAATCCCTTGCTTGTGGATTTCAAGGGTCTACTTGTTCTGACCCGGCTTTTGGAGCTCACTGACTTGATTGGTTTCATCTTTGGGAGTCCTTAGAAATAGTCAGGAATTCTTGCTGGTTAATTTTTGTCTGATAAGTGAATGAAGCAATGTAGTTTAGGATCATCTCATCTCTCTACTTATGTTTTGACTGCTAGGTACTGCTAAGTCCTGAAACCTGTAACAATTTTTGGAAGTTGGACACTTCTTAGCTGCAGCTATTTTTAATCAAAGTTTCGAAGCAAAACCATAGACTTGTCTGCAGACTCCCTCCTGATATAAGCTTCTTAACTGTAATCCAGATTTTTAATATAACCACAGCCAAATATATCTCTTGAAGGATGCTTTTTTTTTTCTTTTAACTGGTGCTTGTGTGCAGTTTGTGGCTCCCAGGTGTGATATTAATCCCAATTGACTGTAGCTAATAAATTCACTGATTTCATAGGCATTACTTGCACCAGCAGAATGAAGGGTTGGTGATAATTGCAGAATATTTATTGTCCACTATCTCTCTTTGCCTCTTGAGCTGTGTGGGTTTGTACAACACATTTTTTCTGTGCAAGAGACAGAATTAAAACAACAAAGGTCTCACTCCACTTGGTTAGTCTTCAGCTCATTCCCACTTGGCATTTCAACCCCTGTGTTTAATGTGAAATATTCTTGTTAGCACACTAAATTTCCGTTAAACACTAAAAGAACACTTTTTTTCCCACTAAAATGTCTTTTGCAACAATTAGGGGTTTGATGGGGGAGGAGTAAATTGGCATTTAATTGGAGGAGTCTTTATTTTAATAAAGAGAAGGAGTTTTAATAATGCTTCATCAGTAAAATCAGTGTGGCTTCTGCAATAGTTAAATTGGAACAAACATGGCACGAGTTGTTAAAGGATGGTCTGAACTGTTATCAGAGACTAATTAAAAATAAAAGCAGCAGCTTTCTCAGCATACAAGAAAATACGTAAAATTATACAAGCACACAGGAAGGGAGAAATGGGTTGGCTGTTGGAACCTTTTAGCAGAGTAGGTGGTGATATGGTAGGATGTTTAAGGATGTGTTTATTTAGTGAAATCCAAAGCAAGAGACAACCTAAACCCAGATTTTAGGTATATTTTAAAAATGCAATTTATTTCAATTGATCTTAATAGCTTGCCAGATTGAGAGTCCAATTGTCTTCATTTTATAGTAAAATATTAGGATTGATTTGGTGTACTACATTCCATTATTTGATACTTTAGAGCATTAATCCTGTTTGGCTTTCAAAATACTATTCAATAGTTTGTCTGCATGCAGAGGACTTATTTTGCACTCGTGTGCAGTGGAAAGAAAACAAAGCTCTGGTTTGTAACTTCATTAAATTTGAAGTGGGGAAAAACATGTGGTGACAGTCACCAAGTTTTGTACGTCTAAATTTTGAAATCAGTGAACTTAAGAACTCATGTCAAACACGCAGCAAGTACAGGGTATTTGATTTTTGTGTAGTGATGTGAAAATGGTGTTTGAAGGCATCTTTGGCCTGTTTTCTTCCTGGGAGCTGCAGCCTGACTGCTCTGTGCTGATAATAAGGAAAGCACTGAACTGACAGGCTGCTCTCTTCTCCTCTTCCTAGCAACAGCTGGGACTTTCACTGTCCCTGGCTGATGAGGCAGCCTGTAAACACAGATTTTAGACCATAATCTGCCCCGAATAATGAGCATTGCATTTTTCTCCCTCATAGTGTTTGCATGGGGCGAGCTCTGTGTGCTGCTACACCTCTGCGTGGCTCTGATGTTTGTTACTGATGTTGTTACTACTACACTGAGGGAAAAAAATGGGAAATCCAGCTTGATTATTTGGGCTTTTCCAGTTCAAGATGAGAGGCCTCATAACTGGGAAAGTTGTTGGGTGATCCACCTGTGAGTTCAGTTTACCGTGTTTAAGGCAAAAGGAGGAGCACAGTAATTACAAACCTCAAAATTAGGGGAACAAACCCAAAAGGGTGCAAAGAGTTTTCTGCTGGCACAGGTGGGTTTCTGATGCTTCGGACATTTCAAGAGGGGTTTTTTGATACCTGGTCAAAGACCAGTTGAGTTTTAAGTGCAGGTTGCTTCAATAATAAGGGTCCTGGCTTTGAGAAAAACCTAAGTCCCTGAGATCCACGAAAAACAAAATTGGAAAGAACAGATCCTGGTCTCAAGCATCAATAATAACAACATTGTACATTGGCAAGGTTCAGCTTGTATACTTAGAGCATAATTTGGCAGGAAGGGTGTGTCCATGCCTGGTTTGATTATTATTAAATATTCCTGCTTTTCAGTTAGGTTTTACTGATAGCACAGCTTTTTTTGATCAGCACTCTAAGTTTCAAGACTTTTTTGTTTGCTCTTGAATTAAGACCTGCTTAACAGTTTGTTCTGGGGAATCAGACCTCTCTAGAGTATTTTCCTTTGGGATAAGTCTTGTTGTTTCAAGTAAATGAGCTTTTGTATGTGTCAGGAAGATCGCACAGCGATTTCTCTGTAGAAACTGATTAAAAGGGAAGGAATTACTACAATTGCAGATTCATTTTTTTTTATTTTATATTTTTTTTAAATTTCCAATATTTACTGATTTACTGAGTAGGGCACTGAGCTGACAAAGACCTGGATTCTCTCTGTTGTTCTGAGTCTCTTCTCTGTGTCCTTGAGCAAGTCCCCTCCTCACACTTGGTTTGGCATGTCTGGTTGGATTATGAGCCCATCAGACCATGGGCTGTGTCTTGCCATGTGTCTGAACAGTGGCTGGAACAAAGGGTTTAATCGTGTTCTCAGTCAGGCTTTCTGAGCACAACAAGCATCCTTGGAGCACATTTATGCTTTTCCAACCAATGTATTGAAGCTGCTGAGCTGAAACAGGAAGATGCTGAGTCAAGGAGGGGAAAGCAGCAGGCAAATGGTTGGTTGGAAGCACAACACTTCAGCATGTGTGTTATGTCCTGGAACTCTGAAAATATCCAAGGGTTCACTGAAGGAAACCAGGTCATTGGCACTTGGTTAACAATATTTAATCTTTTAGTATCTCAGTTGTAAATCTTGTTCTGTTGGCCTGCTCAGTCAGCTCTGGAGATACCTAAAAACCTTTATTGCATGTCTGTTTGAATAACATGGAATCACAGGCTGGTTTGGGTTGGAAGGGACCTTACAGATCAGGGACCAGGGACACCTTTCGCCATCCCAGGCTGCTCCCAGCCCCATCCAGCCTGGTCTTGGACATCTCCAGGGCTACAGAGACAGTCACAGCTGCTCTGGGCGCCCTGTGCCAGAGCCTGCTCACCCTCCCACTGAACAGTACCTCCCCAATATCCCATCCAGCCCTGCCCTCTGGCAGTGAGAAGCCATTCTCCCAGTCAGTCTTGTAAAACATACCTCTGCATCTTGATAAATCTAGAACTTTCAGATGCAAGCAGTAGGGGCTACTGCTAATGTATATTAACAAAAACACATTTATTGAAGAATCCCAGAGTATGGTTTGTCCATTTTAGTCAAAGACTGGAAATTAGAGTTCAGAAACAGAATTATCATTTGGGAAGAAAACCCCAAAAAACCCAAAACCCTTTTCTTTTTAAATCATTTTTTGGTCACTTTGGCATGGGTGGTGGAGGGCAGTAAGAGAAAAAAAGCTAATGAATTAAGACACTACTGAAGGTCATTAATGTAATTATTTTAACAATTATAAGTATCTTTAAGTCTCAACTTTGAAACAAAGCAAAAATGTAGACTTTCAGTATTATTCTGAGCAAGAAAATCCATGTAGAGCAGTAGTTAATGATACTGGGTGTGATGGGGCCTGATGGGAAGGGATCCCTTTGCTGCTCTGTTACTTTCTCTCCTTTTTACTTGATGACTTTTCCTCTCTCCTGCATTATTTCCCTTCCCCCCCTTTTCTCTGACCTACTGAAGAAATGTAATCTTTTGAGCCTTTCTCAGAAAATAGAGCTAATATCTGTATTTAATATCCAATACAATCCTGAAGAAAGCAGCCTGCTGTGTATTAAAATTACAGTTGTGTGCCTGCACCTCTGTGCTTGTGTGTTAGAGTGTTATATATGAGAATATATGAGGCAGCTTCAGGACAGCAGATGAAATACAGCTATAATTGTCTGTGATCAATTGGAACAATGTAGGTCAAGTAGAAACTGCATTTTTGAGCTTTCTCATCTTGTCTCCTGCCTTTGTCTAATAGAGTGTTGCTTGAAAGGAAGTATCAAAAAAGCACAAACCCAAACCTCTTAAAAATATTCATTTTATTTGTAGAGGAAATTAAGCTTTTTTTCAGCTTCTCCCAGCACTCTGAGTTTATATTGTTGATATCTCTTGTTCTCATATTTTCATTGTTTCATCTCTCCCTGTGTTTGCTAATCTGGAACCCACTTAAACCGTAATAACTGTTGCATTTCAAATGAGAATTCAGTTACTATCCAGAACTATGGCTTTCTCCATGGTTACCTGGCATGTCTGGTTTGGAACTTTATAGTGTTTCATTTCCCAAGTGATAACCATTGACAACATCAATAGCACAGGATTATGTCAGAACATGCTGTAAATACAGCAGCTACAGGTCAGTTTCATCCTCATTTATAGCACTGCCGCTCCTTGTTAACCCTTCCTGAAGGCTGCCATCTGTAAATCTGTACCTGTGCCATTAACTTTGCATCCAGCAGCACTCTGGGATGGAGAAGAGTGAGGGAGGTGTCCTAGGCACACTCCCTGCAGTCACCCCTGCCGGGACAGCTCTGCTTTATCAGGCTGCATTGATTTCAACAGCTGGGCAAGCTGCAGGAGGAGGGAGAGTCAGTTCCCTTCAGATATTCCCTGGTTTTGTGGTTAACAATGGAAATATGTGTGCAGAAAGCTGGCACCCGTTAAAATTGGTTCCTCACACAGTGCAGAAGATCTGACAGCACGAACATTACTCAGCATTTTAATAGTGAAATGTACACAATCTAATACCTTCAGTTTCCTTGCTTTCAGCTTTTGTCAGGTCCCGTTTCTCTTGAAAACAACAATCCGATAGACCATGAGTACATTTCTCTTGTCTTTGTGGGATGTAAGAGCAGTGTCATTTTCCTCTGCCAGTATTCACCGACATTTAATTTTATCTGTGGTTTACAGCCATCTCTGGGTAAAATGTTGCATTTAAATGCAAAATTTATGTGCAGGTGTGTGGTGCTTCAAGCAGCTGGGGTCTGACAAAGCTTGGTGCCCTAAAAGTGCTGCTGCAAAAGGAAAGACTCAACAAGGGGAGCGAGGAGAGGGGGAAATGTAGTTGCATGTAATATTTGACATCTCCTGCTTTGAGTTATATGAAGTAGCAAAGCATTGATGAGATTTATTGGGTGGCAAACTGAAGCTGAGCTGTTTAAACATTCCATGGTCTACTACTAAACAGCTGCAGGAAGGTTGCTCTTTTGGATGTGCTGCAGGTTTGTAAGTAGAAAAAAGTGTGTTTTCTGTGTTTTCACTACTGGCAGCCTGGGAAGGAAGCCAATCTTGTTCTTTCAGCCATCTAACCTTTACCTGGTTCTTCAGGTATCTATGCAAAATCAGGCTGATCTCTCCCAAAAGGCTGTGAAAGTTGATTATTGTTTCCATTTGTGTTATGTTGATTGTAGTGTTTCAGTATGGGGAACTACAAGGAGTTATTTTAAAACAGATGGTCTAGGACAAAATTAAGTAAAATAAGATGATATTGTATCTGAGAACTGTTTATTGGTAACAAAAAAAAAGTGAGTTTGGCTACAAAAGAGGACTAGAAAAGACAGAAACGGGGGAAGGAAAATGAAGAAGGATGGAGGGAGACAGAAGAGGAAAAGCAGGTGCAAGCACTGGAGGGTTGGAGGGTGCCATCTGATTGGAGAGCATTTCTGGAGGGCAGTGTCCTTCCTGTCTGCCTGTCCCAGGGGAGGTGTGGAATGCTGGCAGGCAAAGTCTCCTCAGAGACAGAGACAAGGCCTTCTCCCATCTTCTGGTTGCCTCCTGCAAGTGCCACGTGTACAGCCCACACCCTATTGCAGTATTGCTATAGAAATCAAGGTTAACTGGCTCCTCACTTTAAGGGAAACCATCCCTGGTGAGGGGACGTTTGTCCTATGCTTGGGGTGGCGTGGTTTGTTTCTCATGGACTGTCTGAGCACCTCCAGCGAGGCCACTGTGGGTTCCCAGGGGATAGGAATGCTGCAATGGGATGCAGGGAGGAGGGCTTGTGGCTGTGCAATGGAACATGGAGCATAGAGGGAGTGTCCAGTCTCAACAGATGTTGCTGTGTGCAGTGTGAACTCCTTCAGGGTCAATCTGTGCTCTTGGAGCTTGCTTTAGACTTGGTTGCAAGTCTGTTATTGATGCCAATGATAAAGCCAAAAGGACTGGTGGAGAGGAAGGAACCTGGCTGTGTTATTCTTGGCCAAATACTTCCCTAAATGCATGATTTCAGGGAGAAGATACCAAGTTACACCATATTTTTGAGCTTGTCACTCACTTGACAGAAGTGATTTAAAGGTCTGCTCTGATTTGTGTAAATGTCCATTTTGTAAATAAATCCTCAGAAACCTAATGTCACCAAAAATTGGATGGAAATAAAACCCTCTAGCACTATATTTGAAGTGATAGAGAATCAGGCAATACTTTATTTTCTGGCCAGGAGGTGCCAAGGAAAACACTCAACAAATGCTCATGTTTTTGCAGGATTTCCCCCCAAATTTATACGTTCAAACCACATAGAAATGTACCGTTTCAGAGTTCAGCGGTCTAGAGTTGAGCAACCCCAAGTATTCAGATTCCCACCGGATCTGAATCTCCTTGCCTTTGATGTTAATTAGATTTCTTATCAATCTTTGATTTCTTATCAGTCTTTTCTGGGCCAGATGTCTCCAACTCTGCCAGAGGTGCCAACTGAAGGTTGATATTTGTAGATGGCCACTGATGTTCTGTGGATGTTCTTTTATCTTTCTGGGTATCTTTGGGCTGCTCCCAGTCCCTTGGTATGTTCAGCCCATCTGCTTAGAGTGACACTGTGTCTCTTAAAAAAAAAAAAAAATTCCTTTCCCCAAGGAAATGTCAAGTCTAACTAGAGAGACAAAATAAGAATTTAAGAAGTGATATTGTTTCCAGCCTAATGCTGTGGATGGACTGGATTTCTCAGATGGGAAGGTGCTGCTTGTGGAGTCAAAGGGCACAGCAAGGGGAAAATCTCTGCTCTTCCATTTCCTCTTCAGAGCTGACAAAATTACGGGTGTTGTGTTTAGTTCTCTTAATGATGTGAATTCTTCAAGTGGTGGAAGCTCCTAATAATTAAAACCTTGCTTGGAGGATGCAGAGCTGTGTCTGAGCCTGTGCATTAATTCTCATTGCAATCTGAATCTGTATTACGTGAAATAAAAAGACATTTCTTAACCATTGCATAAAAGTTTGAGGGTTTTTAATTCTGAATCCTGAAGTATTTGGCTCATGAGCGTATAAATGAACCAAGCTATTCAGCACCTTAGGGCAATGTATTTTTTTATTGATCCCAATTCTACGCTATTATTGTTGCTTAATGAGGAACTAATGTAATTTCTAATGAAACCACATGGTTGTTAAGTAGAAGAAGTAATGTTCAGTTTCCCTTGTGACAAAATATACTCTCTTCAATTAAAATCCAGAAAGTAAAATTAATACCAATGTAAAATTTTGCAAGAATTAATGTCAAGACTGAAGCATTTTTATTATGTATATAAATTACTTGGATAATGAGATTGAAAGCAAGTTATTGGAGTAACTGAGCAATCTACAAGCTCAATGGAGACCATTTAAATGGGGAAATCTGTAGAGACAGCAGAAAGAATGGGATTTCACCCACCCTTCTACCTGAAATTTTCTTTTCCATTTAGTTCCTGCTGAGAACAGGTCTGTACCCACCAAGTGTTGAGCAGAAAAGAAGATTTATACAGGGACAAACAGCCTCATTGAAAAATTAAGCTCAAATATTCTGTGTGACTGAAAATTATCAGAACAAAGCATCCATTTCTGGCTCCTGTTCATTATGGAATTACAGTGGTGTCTTTGACACTTACTCCCATTTATCTCACAGTTAGAAAACAAACCTAAAATGTGATGTCTGCAGCTGGAATTAAAGTGTCATTTAGGTTAGAAAAAACCTCACATGGGCTCTTGGCCTTTTACACAGGACTGTCTTTTCCCCTGTAGTCGGGGCCTTCCTCTGTTTACCATGGATTTTCAGAGACGATGGAGAATGATTTTTGGCTCCTTCCCATGGCACTCTGCTTCATCCATCTGGTACCACGGGCTTGTGTGAACAATTGTCTGCAGGGCTGTGGGTCTGCTGTGGGAAATACCTGACTCCTCCAGCCCTGCCTGGAGGAGAAATGAGCAGAGCTCCTGCTGCAGGGGAGTGCTGCCTCTGCACAGCCCTGCCTCTGTCCCGGCTGTGGGGCAGGGAGGGAAAGAATGGCTGGGCCACTGTGGCACTGCAAGTGCCATGGGATTGTGATGAGGGGACCTCAGTGAGTCCTGCCCAGCCATGCTCACTCAGAAGTGATTTATCACTGTAGGGGAATTAAATATTTATTAAAGCAGACAGCAGGTCAGTCTGTTTATTATTTAATATAAAGAATGAAACTCCATTAGATGCAGTAGCAATGGCTGTTCTCTTCACCCTTCATAGTCTCATTCCTCCTGGTACTTTTTTTGCTTGGCTGTGGGGTTGTTTGCTTTTCCCCTGCTGATCTGCAAAGCAGAACAGCTTTTACAGGAGCAGCAAGGAAACCTTGGATTTACCAATGGCAGGCAGCATGTGGAGCTGCTGTCAGCCAGAGCAGTGGGGGTCTTGTGCTCCCAAGCTGGAATTCATCCCTCTGATTGCCCAGTTGCTCAATGAGAGCCTAGTCCCAAAGTGGTGTGGGCTGACAATAAATAAATTTCCGTGTTTAAAGCCACTTAACCCCAATGACTCCCTGAGCTAATTGAAACAGGCCTGTCCCAGGTGTAGTCTAACAAAATCACTGAAAGGATGCTTTATTTTTCCACGTCTACCAGTTTTATCAGTAACTTTAGTAGTGATTTCCCGTCTGCTGTTGTGCTGGAGTAATTTTTTTTTCCCAAAAGTAAAATGAATAAGCCATAAACAGCAGTGAAACTGGGTGCCCAAGTCCCTTTTGAAGCTCAAAACATCTTGGAAAATAATTTTATGCCTGGAAACGGTCAATTTTCTTGCAAGATTGATGTTGTAGCTGTTCTTTTATGAAATGGTGAAAAAACCCCCAAACCTGTTAATGGAGTTTGTTATTTTGGTGGTTTTTCTGTGGGTTTTTTTTTTTTTTTTTAATTTCTTTTCTTGGGGTTTTTAATTGTTGTGTTTTTTGGAGTTTTTTAAATGTTTGCTGGTTTGTTTACTTTAGTATGATTTAAGGGAGAGCACCTTCTCAATTGAAATCAAGATATCCAAACAACAGAGAGAATTTGTATCTCGGGTCAAACTGTCCTAGTCTTGAACCTCCTGAGCCAGCAGTAATGCAGAGACTTGCTCTTTTTGGCTGCTTGAGAGAAACCCTGATGGGTAAAGGTGAGACTTGCATGATTAGCTCCCACCTCAGTGAAAATGAAAATGCAGAGTTTGGTTAAAAGGTTTCCTAAGTTCAGAAGTGGGCTGAGCTGGAAAACGTGTTTGTTTGTGTTGAAGGCAGGAATTGCTCCACAGTGTTGTTTTAGTGAGTACCTCCAGGAACTGCAGGACTTGCAAGAATGACTCACAGCAGCAATATACTGTCACACTCTTGTTTTTTTTTTTTTTTTTTTTTTTTTTTTTTTTTTTTTTTTTTTGGGTTTTTTTGTTTTGTTTTGGTTTTTTTTGTTTTTTTTTTAACATTCCCCCTTTATTTGTACACTTAATCTGCTCGGCAGAGCTCCTCACTTTCCTGCTGACTGCACTGTATTTTGGAGTGGCACTCTTCTTCCATGCATAATGGAGATGCCCATTGTGGATCACTTGCAGGAGAATGTAATGACTCATAGACAGTGTGAGGTGCTTTATTGCATGCCAATTCAAATTACTGCAGCGTAATGATAATTGCTCCTTTATGAAAAGGACCCCAAGTGCAAACTAAATGAATTCTTACCCTCAGAAAACAAAGGCTAGTGCTGACAGGAAGAAAAAAAAACACAGCAAATTTGTGTTGGTGGGTCATGAGCGGGATTTCTTTTCTTTCCATGATTCGTAAATTGAAAATAATTGTAGTTACTAGAAAACATGCCCAAGGGCCTGGATGGAAATTTTGAGCTCTGCTCAGAATAACACAAAAAGACTTGAAAATAAAGATCTTGTATATCCAAAACCTGCCATCCACATTTTTACCTTACAGTTTCTCAGGTATCTGTTCTTCCTCAGAAATGATCTATTTACTGCTGACTGCTATTTTCTTGCCAGCATCCCAATCAGTTAAGGGGCTGACAAATCATCTAGTTGGTTTACTTGGCTTTGAGATGACCAGCAGATAATCCAAACCTTTGCCACATGGCCCTGTCAGTCTGTCCCATCAGGAGTGAGCTGGAGAGGCTGGAGAGCCACGGCAGGGCTTTGCTCGTGGGCAACAATTCTCCTGCCTAAATTAGCAGCAGCTTTGAGAAATTATCCATGTGAACACAGCTTATTGAAGTTGCAATGGTTCAATATTACACAAAGTCCAATAAGGCAGTTTCCGCAGTAGATTTGGGCGGCACGTGTAGCTCAAGTTTTAAGGAACAGCTTGGAAAGGACAAGAGTGGTGGGAAGGAGCTGTGAAACACTCGGAGGGTGAAGTGACCCTGAGGAGCTGTGGCTTTTGACTGAGCTGTCCTGGGGAGGCCCTGCTGCCACCCTTTCCTGGAAGGGTTTCAGGGGCCAGTCTCTCTTCTCTCTGCTCGCTGAGGGTGGTCACTGTGAGCTTCATGGTCACAGCTCCACACTGGGATTTTTTGGTATTTCCTTGCTTGCCTGTCCAGTGTCTCATCTTTACCTTTCTGCCATGGCTTCTCTCACTCCTCACATGGTTTTCCCCACAGGGTCTGAAAACCTTTTGGTAGTTGGTTTGCTCTTCATTTTTTATTTCAGATTCCCACCTTTANTTTGTTTTTGTTTTGTTTGTTTTGGTTTTCTTAATTATTTTTATTTTAAAGCAGCACACTGTAATTACAGGAGGTGCAGCTGTAGACTGAAGCTGCTGTATATTAGTGCTGTATTTTCTTTCATTACAAGTCTCAGCTACAAGCAGTGTGTACACGTGTGTGAGTTACCTCTCTATTGTGTGCCTACCTCAAAATATCCAAGCCTCCTTTCCTCCTATTGGTTTTTTCTTTTTTAAGAAGTAGTACAATGCTCTTTTCTTGAGCAACTTCAGTCTTTGCTGTGGTGAAGCTGATATTTATACAGTATTAGCCAGAAGAAAACCCCATTTGGTGACAGTGGGGCCAGGGTGCTTATGCACATTTTCCCTAAGGAGCAAAAACTTTTTTGGAAGTAGAGAACCTTAATAAGCTCAAAGTGTTGGCCTTTACTAAAGGCTGATTTACCACATTTATTCTTCACTGAAGAAGACGAGTATTTGGGGCACTAGTGTTTATCTCATACAGCTTTGAAACGGGCTTAACTAACGTGATGTGGGGAAATGCAGGAATTGGAAATGTTTGGCTTGTTGTATGAGTTAGTTTTTTCCGCCTCTTTTCTTCTCGATTCTCCATAAGCCATGGTGAGCCCTGAGATATTTCTCAGGTGTTCGAGTGCTCCTTGCACTGGATTGCAGCTATGGGTCACTTATTGACTCTGGCTCCCAAGCCTGCTGTGCTGTGTGTGCTGCCTTTGTGTTGTGAGTTTGGCATTGATTTTATTTTAATGACAGGCTGTGCTTTGGTCTAGGAAATGGCGTCAAATGTCAGGCTTTACCTTTTTCCCATACCTAAGCAATTGTGCCTGTTATTCACAAAGAATTTCAATTTTTCTGGTGTGATCGAGTGAGCTAGGCTGTGAGATCCTGTAGCTTTTTTATTAACTCTCTAATTACATGATCTTTTCTATCTTCCAGGGAGGGAGAAAGCCCTACAACAAATAACTACCTGGTTCCTAATCCTATAGGAGCTCACCCAGGTGGCATTTGTGACACCAGCAGCTTTTAGTGTTACTGCTCATTTTTGTGACTTGTGTGTGAAATGTGTGACTGGGACTTGCAGAGGACTGAAATTACCTTTGAATTTTCAAAGGACCTCTGGAAAGGCAGCCTAAGTGGTGTCTGATATTCCAGGCACTTCTGTAAAGCTTGAGGATGTGTGGGGAAGGCAGGCACAGCACTGCCCAACTCAAGCAGGAACACTGATAAGATGTCTTATGGAAATGGAATGGCAAATGGAGTTAGCAGAGGAAATTGAGGAATATGCAAGGAGTGATGCAGCTCTGGAGCTCAGGTCAGCCAGATCCCAGCACTGCTCTCTGTCCGTCTGTCTGACATCCTTCCTGCAGCTATCCAAATCCTACAGGTACATGCCTCATGTCTTCCTCTGCATTCAGTCATGCTCTCAGAGTTCCTCTGGGCACAGGTGAAAGGTGACTGGCAATATAATAAACTGCTTGGAAATCCCTCATTTACATCCCCAAACTCTGGGACATGCCCAGCCATACAGATGGAGATGGGCAAAGAGGAAGGTGAAGACTACTGCGGTCATGAGAAAAGAATCTGAGGGAATGTGAAAAGCCTGGCTGCC
Source organism: Regulus satrapa (assembly GCA_013396955.1). Taxonomy (NCBI): domain Eukaryota; kingdom Metazoa; phylum Chordata; class Aves; order Passeriformes; family Regulidae; genus Regulus; species Regulus satrapa. Next base: position 355,869 of record VWZN01011493.1, on the reverse strand, counting down.
CCCAAGCTGATGAGAAATCCAGAGCTGTCCAGCCATCTCCAGAGCTATTCCAGTTGCAGCAGTAACAGCCTCCTCCTGTGAGGAGTGATATCCTCACTATCACCTGGTGAGCAGCAAGAAGCTCTCGTTTCCTCTTTCCCAGGAGATTTCCTCTGCCTCTCTTTCCCCTTCCCTGTGCCAGTGCCAGCCCACTGGCATGAAGACACAGGAGGCATTTGGATGTTTGGCAGAGACAGCAGCTTCCACTGTTATCCTGCTTCCATCTGCATCCCACAGTCAGCCTGGAGTGTGGGATCTTCATACTGCGATTTGTAAATTACGGACTCGGCTTTTTAGAGACCAAATTTCTCAAGGGAATAATCGGGTTTTTGGGGTACTTTGCTGCTCGTTCTGTGTTGTACGGCATGAAAAGTGCTGCGGGATGTGTCTGACCTTAGAGTAGCTGCCTTTGGGCAAGCAGTTCAGTTGCTATTTACATGTGGCACTCCAAAGGAAAGGTGGTGTTTCAGAAATTTCTGACCACTTAAATGAACCACCCAGTTTGCACTGAAACTAAAAGGATGAACAAAGACTAAGCTTGCTGCTTAACTTTGAAAATCTCTCTGCATGGAATTTTAATTGGTGATAAATATTATGTGATTGGGGGGGGGGGGGGGGGGGAAATGCAATGATTATGTGATTCCGCAAAAATTGTGCCCAGCCTTCCTGGGCTGCTGTGTTTGCAGTGCACCAAAGTACGGAACCTGAATGTGCTGCATGAGTGCATCAAGTCAGAATTCTCTCCTTGGGCTTTCAGCATCCCATAATTAATATTTTCTATACTTTCCCTCTTAGCCCACCTTATGCTTTCTCTGGGGAAATGACTCACTGGCAGAATAGCCCAGTGAAAACAGTCATTATTGTACTGAAGCACACGAGGGGGGTGTGTGCACATGCAAAAGGAGAGGCAGCACTGGCTGGGTAGCACCAGCCTTGCCAGGGTACAGTAGGTACTACAGTCTTAGGTGAAGGAGAATATATTTTAATTGGTTCTGCCTGCAATAACTGGGCTTTTAACATGGACAGAATCACTCACTTCAGCCTGAGACAGATAGCTTTGAATCTGAGCGACCTGGAGGATTTTGGCACTGCAATAATGTGCTGAGGAGGTGTGGAGGGAATGTCCTGGAGTTCTCTGGGCTGCCCCTGCTCCAAGGCAATCACTTCAAATCCCAAATGCTGATATTCCACCAAGTGGAATCTCTGCAAGGCTTGGCTGGAGCCATCAGACATCTCCATAAGCCCAAGAAGTGAATTGAATGACAGTAAATTGGGAGGGGGTTCATGTTGTGCTGAAGCCCTAAGCTTGCTTTGCTTTCTCTCTGTTTTAAAAGCTGTAGAAACTTATGGACCTTTATCAAACATGGAAAGGCTAAAATTGAAATCAGGGGAACCAGGAACAGCTTATGGGATGAGCTGAGCTGCTGTGTGCCATCAGTGAGCACTGTCGATTTCCTCTGAGTCACCTCAGAGTTTGTAGAAGCTCCACATAAACCTGTCAGGAAGCGCAGGTCCATAATTTTGTTTCTTTCTTTTTTATTTTATTTTCCTTTTTTTAAAGGAGGAAGCAGGTAGGGGTGTTGCTATAAAATCTAGAGACAGTTTTAAAAATTTATTTTATTATTCATCCACTTATTTATCATGCCCTGATACTTCTTGATTCCAGAGAAGATCAAGAGAGGGGAATGCCAGACAGTGTTCAGAGGGAGGTTAATGCATTATGCAAGAGGTTTCAGCAGACAGTTCAGACATTTAGGAGTCTTAGAGTAGAACTAAGCTGCTGAAGCACACTGAGCTTGCTGAGCCCGGTGGGTGCAGTACAGCAGCCTGTCATACTAAGTGCCACATTAAATTCCTTTGAATTTAAATAATGGCCTCTAACCTGCATTTTTTAGGTGTTGCCACCAGGCTTCCTCAGAGTTACTTTCCAGAATGCTTTGTAAGAGGCAACGGTTTGGATTTTTATGTGTCATGTAGTATATCTTTCCATATCTGGTGGAGTGGGAGACCCACAGTTCCAGACCTTGAATGGCACCTCTCCATATTCCCTTCCTGACTAATTCCTCAGTTGTGTGATCCAGCTGCTTCCAAATGACGGGTGGCCTGCTGGAGTCAGCCTCTTCACAGCTGTAAATTGAATTAGTCAGATTTAACCAATATAAAAATTGTTTCATCTACAAGCTAGGTTGATTGAATGCTTTTACACACACACACACACACACACACACATATATATAATATATATATATATATATAAGAAAAATGCTCAAAGTATGTATTTTACCATAAGGTTTCTGCAATGCTTGTAACAATAGTAAATTCCTGTCAGTGTTAATACACTTGATATGTACTTAATTTGTTCCATGTGGAGGAATTGAGGTGATGGTTGCTTTCCCTTGGTGTCCAGAATGTGCTGGAACAGGGAGCAGGGATCTGTGCCTCTTGCTTGCATCATTCATTCTCCATCCTGGACACTGAGGAAATCATCAATTTTCCTCATCTGGCTGCAAATGCTTAAAGGGTTGGAATAGCAGCACTACCTCTATTGTGAGGGGTTTAATTGTGCACAAACTGAGCGAAGTGGAGGAGAATTATAATAAAGAACAATTCCATTCTGAAAACTTTGCTCTTCCTCCCTCCAGTTTTGGAGATCAAAGTACTTTGTCACTGGTGGGATAAGGGCTATAAAATATGACATTCTTGCCATTATGAAGAAAATATTTCCTGTTAGACAGTTTATTGCTAAAATGCAGCCCTAACTCTGTAATAATTGATTATGGATGTTCCTTTTATGAGCTGTTAGAATTGGTAATGCAGACACTATGTCTGGAATGAAAATATTTTAGCATTTTTAAATATGAATCTGGATCAAAATCAGGACTGGAGTAAAGATTTCGCTGTTCCTCATCACCTTTTATCCTTGCTGAAATTTGTAAAAACTACTCAGGAATTTTTAGACATGGTGCCCAACTATTAAATCCCATTTCTTCCAATATTTTATCAGATGTAGCCATGTTTCCTGTGCTGTGTCCCAGCAGAAAGATGATAAGACTCACTTGATGCAATGACCTGGCATTTTTGGTGCTAGTTTTGATTCCCTCATGCTACCTATTGCTGCATCAGTGCACAAAAATATTTGAGTGTTTTATTGATACAGCTGTATTTAATTTTTATGAGCAGCTAAGAGCTCATAGATGAAGAGCTGATATTCTTGTATACTTTTAGCAGCAGTGAGTTTTATCTTTGATTTCTATGGTGGTTGGTTTTTTTAATGTATAGGGATTGTTTTGAGTCCACTAAGCTACTGAAACAGTTCAAGAACAGAGTTGTAAAATCTGAGCCTGGCC